>JAUCMT010046587.1:0-16212 GCA_032357475.1 Enteromius thamalakanensis | reverse complement strand
TATATATATATAAATAATGATTATCTTCATATCCACTATCTCTTCTGTGTTTTTCTTGGTAATTAGCAGTGTGATTATTGCCCACAGCTGCAGAGGTGGCACTTAACAGGGGCTTTAATATTGTTTCAAAGCATTTAAATAGTCATCACTCTGCTTTAATTGTTGGCTATGTTTTAATGAACTACGAAGCTGCTCTACTGGCTTGCTGTTAAAATAACATGTTTATGCACTAATTTATGAGGGCTGATCGTTAGATTTTGATGAGGTGTTTTAGTCATTTTATATAGCACCCATGTTGCATATGAATAAATGTCTACTGATAAATAAGTATAAAATAATATATTAAAATCTATTAATTCAAAAGTGATAAGTAGTATATTTTCTAATGTGTGAAAATGTTTGTGCCACAGGTATTTTTGTAAATCTGCTGGTCAGCAAGTTCTGTTAGTGCTGGAAAATGAAAACATTCTATTCAATCTATCCATAAACAATTACTCACAACAAACGTAACGCACGATTATAAAATGGAAGTTCGATTCAAAATCTTTAGCCTCATCTAAGCCCTATTTGTACTAGTTATGTGTGCATTTAAGCAACTTCTGTTTTATAATGCTGTTGCCAGAAAATGACAAATGGCTGCCAGTGTCCTTAATCAAGAGACAGTGTGATATGCCACACACCTTGGGGCTTGAGAGCAAATGCATAATGCATAGTTCCTAAACGCAAACTGTGTCAGCAGCCTCCCAGGACGCGGGATGACAGCTTGTTGTTAATAGTGATAATGAGCAGGGACTGGGCAGCCACACCCGTGCTCCACATAAGTCAAGATGATAAGTTACACGACCACAGCGTCCGATGGCACAGGACACATTCCATGTGGTACCATCTCCTGTTAATGTGTTATGTGTCTTTGAGCAGCTGACAATGTGGAACAGGGCCATAAACAGTGCCAAAAAAAAAAAAAAAACCCAAAACCACTATGCTAAATATAATAAGTTAAATTACATTTTATAGAAATATAAATATAATGCACATGACCTTTTTTTTAAATTATTGTCTAATGTTATGTCCCTATTATATTTAAAACTTGACTTAGTTATTAGTTAACTAACAAAAAACAACAAGAAAAAAAAAATCCATTACTTAAAAATTAATGTTAACAAACAAACAAACACATACATACAGTACATAGATGCATGCATAAAACATATAAATAAATACACTTTCAGCTAGTTGCTGCATTTCTTACTGAAGCAGTTTAACCTAATGTACTGAAATAACTAAAAATGAATGGATGGTACAAATGATAATTACCAATTTACAGTTCAAATTGATGTTGAAATTATAAAACTGTTTAAAATATAAACTATGAAAATATGAAATAAAAGACAAAAAGTCTGCCATTAATGGTTCCTAGTGTAACCAGAGTAAAATATAAAAATGTGAGAAAATTTAAAATAATAAACAAATGCACTTTTCAAGATATACATTTGGAGTTATGACTAATTAGATTCACATTTTAAGCTATAAAATTGTAATTAGAACATAAAGTTACAAATGTGAGATATAAAACATCCACAAGTTCTATAGAGACTGATGAAAAATAAAAACAAAAATCTACATATGACTGCACTTACAATATACGTAAATATAACAAATTGATGCTATTCGGCGACCTTAATGCACTACATTCTTCCACCAGTATACGGTTGGTCTGTTGCCATGTGAATAAGCTTAATCATTGCTCTTAAAATCACTGAAGGCATCTACACTGGAAGTTTCCATTTTGCAAAAGAAAAACAAGCACTTTGAAATAGTCGAAAACTGTTTAAAAGCAACAGCAGGGAATTCATTTAGTTTAATGTCTTAATTAAGATACTATCTAAATTGGTCTAATCCCATTTCCCCAGATTCCACCTTACAAGCTCTTAGAAACAGTGCATCAGCCTTTCCTGCCACTATCTAGGGAACTGCATATTTTCTGTTGTCTTCTAATCACTGTGCACTACTGTTCATGTGATGAACCCAACAGGTTCTTATTGAATTCGCTCTCTGTTGTTTGATAACATAACATCATCCTGTACCTCCCAAATCAAGGTGGCAGGTTGTATAGGCCCTTCCATTAACAGGCATCAATACACATCATTCAAATCCCCACTGTCCAGCACGATCCCTGAGTGGAGAGCTTACTTGACTATTAGAAAAATATCAATATTGGCAACTCAGATAACACAGAGTGGGGCGTTCTTGCTGGAGGGGGCTTTAACCAGGGAGAAGATCGAAGATTTGCCAGTACTGTACTCCAGAGCCTTTATTACAACAGTAAAAGCCTTTCCATCGTGAATACTGCGGGCCGGCTGAAATGGTATGAATGGATGCTGCCTAATATGCTCTTTCTTAGTGCTTTGCTGAATTGACAGTCAGTTATTGACCACGGATTTGGGGATGTGAGGTACTGCAGTGGAGTCTTTGTTAAAAATGAAATAAGTAGAATATCTGTGATATAAGTTCTGTTTTTTTTTCTTATAGTGAGTTGATAGCTCTTTTTAACAGGCCCTGTGTTCTCACTCCCAAGACATCAAATATTGACGAATGGACCCCAGTCGCCTTAGGGTCTGGACTAGCGTTAGCGACGTTAAACCCCTGGCTGAACCGCTGCTGTAAAAGTTCAACAGAAATGAAAGTAGAATTCAGAGCATGAAAGCAACACAAAGCAAGTTTTGAATAACGGCACAATAAAACTCTTCATGAATTTTTAGCAGGCATTATAGCGAAATGCCACCTAGATGTGTTACTTTGTTACAATCTTTCTTTACAGCATGTGATTTTAATGTGCAATAATACAAATAATAATAATAAAGCATCTCATATGTCTACTGAAACAACAAACATACTGAGCACAGTGCAGCACCAAATGATATTTGTGAAAATAGAATTTGCCAGTGTTGGAATAATAATATTGCAAAGTTAATATAGGTACCCGTTTTACCTATTATCTAATTGCTTATTAACATAACTATTATTAACATATTGGCTGTATAGCAGTACTTATAAAGCACATGTTCTGCATTACTATATACTACTTCTCTAATCCTACCCTATAAGTATACTCCCTTACTATTGATACGCAGCAAATAAGGAGTTTGAATTGGTTAATGAAAATGAATTGGTTAATGGTTTGATATTGGCGAGATTTGAACCTAAAATTAAAGTGTGACCAATATTTTAATTTCCTCACTTTCATGTTGCATTGCTCAATGTTAAACCCTCCGGCGTTTTGGAAATACTTTTTTTTTTTTTAGTGCTGTTAAACTTGTCATTGAAAAACATGAATGTGAAAATACATTTATAATGTATTCATGTAATAAATGTATACATTTATTCTACACAACTCCAACATGTGAGCTGATGTTTTTTTTTGACAAATTGAATTATGCAATCGACTACCAACAAGACTGTACTAATCACAGCTCTGTTATTTGACACATTTTACCATTTAAATTCAATCCATGCCAGGGGATTATCAAACAGATTTTATTCTAAATGAAAGATGAGAAATTTGGAGGAGAAACAAATAACAATAATAATAAATGTATATATAGAAAAGGAAATTTGCCCAGAAGTAAATATTGGATGAGGCAAAGTAAAAAAGGCTGTGTATGTGTTTGTTGTAATGCCATAAACTCCTGTAAGAAAATATACAGGATCCAAGTTGATAAATGTACTAGTAGAAGTATGATACTTAATTAGTAAAGAAGGCATCAGATAAAATGATGCTCCAGTTCTCATTCCGAATATTCAAGAATGCACTATAAACTTATTAACATACAGATATGATGCCAGTGTTTTACATCAGAAAGGTCACATGTACGTTCTGTATGTTATATGACACCTCCAGCCTGAACACATCTCATCTTGCTAATCTGGGCACTGCGTCTCCGTGCTTGTAATCCAGCATCAGTAATTATCAGCGACCCCACAGGGCTCAGAATGAGTCCAATTAATACATCAGACAATTCTCTCCTCCACGCTCTTCCCAGAATCCTCTCAGTATCACTGGCGTAAATGTTAATGGGCTGGAGAGGTGTGAAGCGCTATATTAAGTGAGCGTGTAGCCTATGATTATAATCAGGGCTTGCCTGTTCCTGATTGACTATCAGCGGGTTCTCATCTTCAAGTTACCAGTCCAGTCTGCAGTCACGGGGTTTCTGTGGGAGAGTTCCACACATTTGTCGATTGGACACATAGACTCGGTTTCCTGTAGATATTGAGCAGACGGTAAGTGCTTGTTGTTTGGATTATTGGTGTTTTTTGGACTCCAGTGGACTTGTTAGAGATCTTTGGGTTGCCAGTTCTTTAACTTCTCAACCGAAACAATAGCTGTCTGGATCACTGGGTTTTGAACAGAAAGAAATCAAAATCCTTCAAACTACCTAAAATGAAGTGAATAGTTAGTATGTAATAATGAAGAGTCAAAATGAGTAGAAAACTTTGTCTTTTGTTGTAAACATCAAACGTTGGCTGTGAGTTGAATAAAACTCTCCTGTACTCAAAGTTATCTGCCACTGTGTAAAAGCTTTATATATAAAGCCTAATGCTTGTTTTATGTGTTACACTGATAATTCACCATTCTCTTGTTATTTAAGGACCTAAAAAACGTTTCTCAGTTCAACTTACGTTAGGTTGATACTTTTACATATTATTTGACTTAAACTTTCAAACCAATTTCGGGAGGAGCACGCACAAGTAAACACAGCTGGCTCCTCATTCCTCAATGATTCTAATATCCTGTCAGAGCAAGAGCAGCTTCCTACAAATAGTACAACCCTTACCTCAATATCTCATTCATAGCATCCCTCCTCCACCCCTGTGGAGGCTCAGTTGGTCGGTCATTGCATCATACTGTATGATGGTATGGAATCATTTGATCATGGGTTTAAGTCCAGAGAATGCACGTCTTACATAAAATGTATATGGACTTTAAATAATGTAGGTTTAGGGGTTGGTTAGGTGTGGTCATAAGTAAGATACAGTAAATACAAATTACTGTGAGATTGGTGTAAAAAGTCTACACGTTGCATTTAAAAAAACATGCATTTTGATTGTTAATGACAGTCATAAGTAATTTCATGCCGACACCAAAAAAACAGGATGTAATAAGGTGCTTGCAGAAATGACCCAGTCGTTTTTTTTGTTTTTCAGGCTTCAAATTAGAATATTTGAATGAATTCTGAAGGATCATGTGACCCTGAAGACTAGAGTAATAGCTTCTGAAAATTTCTAAATCTTTGGCCACACAAATAAATTCATTATAAAATATATTAAAATGGAAGAGTTATTTTAAATTGTAATAATGTTTTACATATTGCTTGTTTGTACTGTATTTTTGATCAAGCAAATGCAGCTTTGGTGAGTTCCCAGAACTGTTACTACTACTAATAATAATAATTATAATAATAATTAGAAGAATTACATTTTCTTTTAAGGTTGTTTTTATTAAACTTTTGTTTTTTTGGTAACACTATACAAACTTTACTGTAAAAAACAAGTATTACAAGTAGTCAGTAACCCAACGTCAAATGTAAAATCTGAGTATTGAAGCAAAACCCCCAAACCTCAAAACTTATCACTATTCGGTTGCTGTTTGTGTAAGAATAACATCCTGTGCGAACACAGTGTTACAAGAGTGTCAAAGAAACCCAAATCAATCAGTATTCACATTGTATCAGCTTCAGGTCAGTTGTTAAAGAAAGAAACTTCACTCCTGGTGCTTGGGACCCTCAGCACTGCTCATTCTCTTTTCTTTTGTTGAGATTTAGATCATCGGTACTTTAGGAGAGAACTTTCTGAACTGAGCAGTGCTGTGTGTCCACAGGACCAGGAGTGAAAACTGTTGTATGAGTGTTTCCTTTCCTTTTATTTTATTTTATTTTTTTTTACAGATGATTAGAACATATGGCCCAGGCTCTGTATCCCCAAATTATGAACAAGTGTTTCTAATTCCCTACAGGCAGTGTTAGCTCAGGATGTAACAGTAACCCTGCAGGCAGGAATCTGTTTCAGCTCTCTCTTCCTTTTTTTACCCTTCCTTTTTAGAGATAACTTACTCCTCTTCTGGAGCTTCACTCTAGCAGTTATTTTAACTCACTTGTTTCTAGTTACTTTTTCCCACTCATGACTTCCTGTATGGATCATTTCTTTGGCAAAACAAGATAGAACTGCCCATGTAAGACGCACCATTGCAATTACTTTTCTCACCATCCGCCCTCGATTTTCGATTTCTTTTCCTCCTACAGACTTCAAACGAGAGCTTCCTGGAAAATTTAGAACTGCAGAGTAGCATTAGTCATTACAGAACGACATCGGCAGCTGAGATGAAGAAGATGTAGACGTGCTGCATACGCATGAAAGAAGACGCTATTTGTTTCAACACATGTACATAGATAAACTGTAATTGTTGTCAGTTGGATTGTTATTTTCCTGGCTTGAATAAGGGGTTCATTGAATATAATTAAAAAGTTGAATAAGAGTTATAATGTGGATTATACACATAGTTAATCAACTTTTCAGAATGATGCTATTTATTTATTTATTCATCCATCCATCCATTTATATGGTAAAACATGAATTAAAAAGAAGTTACAGATACAGTGCACACGTATGGCCAGTTTGACAAGTGATTTCATTTATTTCCATTTAATTTTGGAGTCTTATTAGTCTTTATCAAAGCAGATAGTAATGTCAGGGAAATCCAATCATTGTAAATTCACCATATTATTATCCTACAATTATTCAAAAATAAGTTTTTTTTGTTTTTGTGGTGGTGGGGGTGATTAGAAGACAGCTTGTTCTGCTCTTCATCTGTTCCAACACCCCCTAACAAACAAGAAACGCGACAGAGTTTACCATGAGACCTCCACTCGCAGATGAAGCTCCTAACATTATAGCATTTGTTTCTCTGCAGAGGCCGTTTGGTCTCCAGCAGCCTCTCTGTCCTGCTGAGGTCACTGTGCTGGAGTCATCATGGCCCGGAGCTGCTCTAATCCCCGTCCCCTGGGTGACATTACACTTCATCTGCCTCTTTTAATTAATGAGGAATTCAAAGAGAGCCATCTGATCCTCCTCATGACAAACGAGTGCTTTTTTCATTATCGCCGCTCTCTTTTGTTTCTGCTCTCATAAAGATTTTCTTTTTCCTTTTTTAAACTAGGACGAGCTTTTAAACAATTAGCAGGAGGTGGACACCATTTCATCTCTGTGTTATTAGGACGGACATGCACTGTAAGAGAGCATGCACTACATCAGAGATGGTGGCCTTACATTATTATTGTCAACGTTCACTTCAAAGCGAGGGAGTATTATCTCTCTTCATTTTCTCCATCTCGCTGCTGCTATTTTTCATCATCAGTGGAATTACACCGTCAAAGACATCTCACCGTGTGATCTGAATACTACTGCACCTCGTAGTCAGATACACTTTTAACAAGCTCAGGTTTTGTTTGATTTGATCAGCTTTTTAATGTCAAACTAATTTGAACTTCATTTAGTTTTAAGAGTCAATTGTGGCATGGACTGTTTTGGGGAGACAGCCGCATTTAAAGAACGTAAACTTAAAAAAAATAAAAAAGATGTACTGTAGTTAAGTTTGTTTCTTCAGCAAAACAGAATAGCAGTTTATGTTTAGCATTATTTAGTATCATAATAATTCATATGTAAAACAAAATGTTTTTGCAGCCAAAAGCTGCATGTTTACAATAAACAAATGCATCAATTAGTTTTTAACTTGAGTGCAGTCATCACATTGATGGACTGGAGTGGCGTGCATTACTTTTGGATTAAGGTGATGTTTTAATCAGCTGTTGGGACTCCCATTCTGATGGCGCCCATTCACTGTAGGATCCATTGGTATGTATGATCAAATTAATGTAAAGCTAAATTTCTTCAAATCTGTTCAGTCAGTCAGGAAGGAAGGAACGCAGAAAGAAAGAAAGAATGAAAGAAAGACAAAAAAGTGGTGTGTGATTCCTTTAAGGCTTATAAAACGAAAAAATGTTTGGTCACATTGATTCTAAATGTTTTCAACTTTATTTTATTACCAATTTAGCATGAAAATTCATGCATAAAATTACCTTGTAAAGTGAAATATAAATGAGACAGAGTTCTCATTTAAACAGAGAACAGACAGAAAAAAAAATGTTTCACACTAAATTAAGACAAAGCTTAATGTGTCATTTGTTATGATGGTTTACTGTGTGTGAAAATTGCTGTAAATTTATTTAAATTAAAAGTTGTTATGAGGGCTCATATTTTAGACTTATTATTAAATTACACACACACACACACACACACACACACAAAACTGTCAGAAAATAATTACTCATTTTAGCCTTCCTGATCATAATAGTACCTGTACAATTAACACAGTCTCACTCCAACTCGTCACATTTTGAGTGTTTTTTGTTTAATTGTCGTAATTAAAAGATATATTGGGTGAAAACAATAGCATTGAATGTACATACGGGTGTGATTTTTTAATGTAAACAGTCAAACTGTTTTATTTAAATTATATTATTTACACATTTATGAGCACGTAACCCACGCCAACATAACCATTAATAATTAGATAATAAATTTATATATGCATGCAAACCATTCCATTAAGCCAAACAACTGAAATCAATGGAGGATCCTTTACGTCGAAAAGTGACTAAAAAAAGGGGTACCTTGAGCTGCAAAAAGTGACCAAGCATCACAATTTGGCGAATTGGAGTGAGACTGTGTTGATAAAATAATTCATTGTATTCTACATTTGGTGATGCAGTGTATTGGTGTGTTTATGATTACGCATGTTTTAAGTGAAATGAATCACAATTAATTGATTAACTGAAAAATATTTAGATCTGAAAGTAAACTCGGATACGAAGCCCTGATACACACAGCAGTGTTTTA
This sequence comes from Enteromius thamalakanensis, assembly GCA_032357475.1. Lineage (NCBI taxonomy): Eukaryota > Metazoa > Chordata > Actinopteri > Cypriniformes > Cyprinidae > Enteromius > Enteromius thamalakanensis. Next base: position 7,263 of record JAUCMT010046587.1, on the reverse strand, counting down.
ACTGTTACATCTTTATTAAAAGTAGAAAATACGAGCTGACACAATTGCCATAGACAAGACGTCTTCCTCTTGTCTGTAAACGTGGGATTTATCCTCAGCTTTATGACTGATCTAGGCTGAAATTGGAGTTCTGTTCCTCCTGTTTTTACATTGTTAGTGGGAGGGAGAGAAAGACAGAATTTCCAATGAGAGAGCTCATGCACACAGCCTGATGTGGAGCAGCCGAGTGCGATGAACTTTAGACAGGCCTGACGCAAGCCTGCATTACTAAATATACACAGGAGTACTACTCCCACAGGAGTCTATTACACACACACAGTTCCTTTCTACAAAAGGAGTCACTCCAATAAACTACTGAATGGAAACATTTTGTCAAGCATGCAGTGCTATAAAACTTGCCTTTATGGGATACGGGTTTTAACTTCTGGTATTGCTGTAGTTTATAATGAACTACAACACTGATGCTGATTTAAATTCTCAATAGAATAAATAAGATGCAGTGACAATTCTGTCATCTATTTATTTACATGTCGTTCAAAGCCAACATGATTTTCAGTCAGATTGTAAAATCTGATAAAGAAAAAAATGATTATACTGTGCATTATACTGCCCATTTTAGCAAACCCTCACACCCTATTCAGGTCAGGTGACAAGGCTATCTTTCTTTGAATTAATAAATTGATGCATGAATAAGGTCATTGCTCATTTTTTATCTCACATCTCTGACTGTTTTTAAGTTCATTCTTTAGTGCTAGTTAAAAATCTTGCAATTCTGCCTTTTTTCAGTCAAACAAAGCAAAATAACATGAAATTAAAGGTGATGTGTTTCAGACGAGAACATACATTTTAGTGAAGCTGAATGAGTCAGAAAACCAGATTAGCCTGATTCAATTTTATTAAATTCAACTGATTCAATATGAAGTCAAAAGTACAGTACTTCACAAAAGAATTCAAGAGTTTCACGCTTTCCTCGTAAAATAGAAATAGCGAGTTTGGCGTGCTGTCTGGGGAGCAAGCCAGGAGAACGGCGAACTACGAACCCTAATGGTTTGAACCCTAGCATGGGCTAGAGTTCGGTTCGATCTCTGTCTGCCCCCTGGAGGTGTGAATAGAAAAATGGAAAAAAGGCGGAGAAGGGGTGGAGGTGGGGTGCACAAGGAGCGAGATATGGGAGAAGGGGAAGTTGGGATATTTATAGTGCGGGTACGAGTGGATGATTAGATGATGATTTGCCAGCCGTGCATGATTATCCCGTCCAGCGATTCACTAAAAAACATTCACTGAAAAAAACAAGCACATCAAAAATTTCAGAAATAATGACTTTTTTTATGATTTTTTTTTCATAATACATCATGTATGACATCAGAAAACTTAAAATATTTCAGACGCATTGACTTCCAGTATATGAAGATGCGTAACCAGAATAGTCTAAAATCCAGAAAAAGTCAGCTCTACAGGTTTGGAAAAACATTAGGATAAGTAGGATGTTTGTTTGTTTGTTATGATGTGTTCCTGCAATGTCTAATGTGACCTTGTCAATGAGGAAAAAAAATAATAACTGAAAACAGTTTCGAATAGACAAATAGGAGAAAAATTTAAAGCACACCATGTGGTGGCTTCCAAAAGGTTGGGCATATGGACATATTTTTTTACAGCCTCTCCTGCAGAACACTTTCATTGATATTGTTTTTGATAGGCAGGCCACGGCGCCATGAATATAAATAATGAGAACTGTTGGTGTATGCTACTCAGTCTCGGTCAGTCTGCACGTGTGTCTGTGTGTGTGTGTGCAATGAGGTGAGACAGCGGCAGGTGTTATTAGTAATGGATGGGTGGAGGACCGGGAGAGAGAGACCGTGAGAGCATGTCCAGTCTTTCCTCAGGCTCTCCACAGGACTCCATTAATTGCATCCAGTCTCAAAAAATAATATTTGCTTTATATGCAAAAAAGTTATTAAATAAACCTGCCGTAGCATGTGTGTGTGTGTGTGTGTGTGTGTTTGTGCTTAGATGAGCAGCTGCACAACTATTAGAGGTCTGACCGTATGTGTTTTGGTGTGGTTGGAGGACAGTGTGTCTGTTTTTCAAGCATCTGTCTGCTCTATCACGCCTAAAGCAACGTACTCATCTGTGCTTTGATCATGGAGACTAATGCATGCTCACACTCCACTCTCTCACCCTGCTTCAGTGTGCGGCTTGATTAAAGAGGAGGAGTGAACACTTCTGGTTTTCACTTATTCACAAAGTACTGTGGCACTGCCATGGTTTAGCTGCTATCAGACTGAAGAAGTCTGGCATTTTGATACAGGTTTATGATAGTAACGTTTGATATACTGAGTCATTGCACTTCATGTAAGTGTGAACTTTTATTGATTTTTGCTGTTGATAGTTTTCCATTATCCATTTAAATTGAATGATCAAAATTGAATATCACAATATGTTCTTAATTTACAAAAGAAAGTCCAAACAAATATTCATAGTTCACTCACAAAACTGTCCATTAAATTTTTAATCTGTTATATGTGCAAAATTAAAAAAGTATAAAGTTTATGACGAATGGCATAAGTACTGATGTGAAAATGGGCAATAAATGGTAATAAATATTATATATATATGAAATAGTTCCATGTGCAACCATTAAAAATTACAAAATAAGTAAATTACATACTTTAATATCCAAAATAAACTAAATTCAGAGATCACTATTACCCAAATAGAAATATATATACATATATATATATATATATATATATATATGTTTTTTTTTTTATTGCCATGACTTCATTTAATAACAAAATATAATTTATTTATTATTTATTTATTCATTTTAGATGCAGTATTGGCATGCTTTTCGTGAAATTCAGCTTTACAGTGTACCAGCCAGAACTTTCCAAGGTATATTTATTAACAGTAATACCAAGGGACTTTAGTCAGCTTCTGTTTATTATTGCTGTGTTTCAGCTGGATTTGCTCCAGAGATACCTGATACACCTTCTTGAACCATCAGCCTGAGCCCTTGAGAATGATTTATAGAATAACAGATTTTTTTAGCTAAACTAACATACCTCTTTCTTTCACTCTCCCTCACACATTCAGTTTAAATGCTCACTCATCCTCACTGTTGTCCTTTTGTTTTTCATAGGCGCTGCTTTAATGAAGAAACAGACCTACTAACAATCTCACAGAAGGGACCCTCCAGAACAAGTATGGGGTCACCATGGAAACCACTTCTCCTGCTGTCAGTTATCAGCGGCCTAGCAGGTATGAGAGCGGCTGTGCGATTATATCAAGATAAGAAACTGCCTTTCCTGAAAACAGCCTCCTCTTGCCTGTCTCTCTCTCTCGTTCTCTGAGCAACATTGACAAAGGGCTGCCGTGAAACACTTCCCAGTATTTTTGTTATTCAGTGCTTGTTAGTGCTCCACTGCCCTCGCATTCACATTATCTGCAGCTCTCATAACACTGCTGAGGTATTGTCTTGAACTGTTAGCATGGTAATGGCTTGGTTAAGTAAACATCAGATAGCATAATTGACATCTAAAATGTAGTCTTGGATGTGTAATATTGTATGTCTTTAGCGGATAGAGGAGCCCTGGGTGTGCAATTATCGAACAGATGTTTGCACCATACAAAGCTACTGCAAACAAGCCTGATCGAGAGATGAAAAACTCCTATTAGCATGCTCATGTTTCACTTTGTAGAGGTGTTCTGTTCTGAAATACTGATAAAAGAAAATTCTAAAGAGCAGAAAGAGGAATAACAATATAAAAGCTGTGTAGCTATCCAAGCAATATTGTTACGACTATTTTACATATTGATACAGATTTACATATTGCTAAACAAATGTATGCTTTTTAAAAAGATTGTTTTACTATGCTGATTGATCAAATAGCATTCTAGTATTGCTGATATTTCATATAAGTGAACTGGATTTCTTGATGATGGAGCAAAGAGGAACAGAATAGCACATTTTTTGGTTGTTACTGAAATATCAATTGCCTAAAGTTCCGATTTGAAGTTTTCTTTTCTCTTTGGAGTGTTACAAGCTGTTATTGAATAGATAAGTTGCAAATCCCTAAAGTTGCAAAGACTAAAGTTTCAAAACCAAAGACATGTTCTTTCAAAAAAAGTTTTGACTTCCTCTAAAACCTCTAAAACAGCTAATTTAAAAATGTCCCCATTTCTCTACATTTAGAGGTTTATTTTCATAACTTCAACCAAATGATTCCACAAAGAAAGACATTCTGGCTGTAGTGTTGTTGCCGGTGCCATGTTCTGGAGACGCTGTGTTTTATTTGTGCAACTAGAAATCAGTGGTTAAGTTGTAGTTACAACACTGTTACAGAACAGTTCAACACAGAGATTAAAGTCTGCTCAGTGCATTTGTGGAGATAGGATTCCTGAATCTACTGTATGCTGGCTGTGCACAGAGACTATAATGTGGGGTATTTCCAATTTTGCAAGGACAGTCTGTCTGGTACTTCTGACTCACTGTCTTTTTTTTCCTTTTAAACAATTCTTAAAACAAGCCTAATTAATTAGAAATGTTGTGCCCAGTGCTTTATGAATTTATGAAAGGCTTGACCTCTGTTCAAACTTGTTTTTTTTTCCCTCCGTGCTGCTGAACATCTAAAATAACCATCACTATTATATAATAATACAGTTTTTGTGAAGCTTTGTCACACAGTTTATATCACTCATACCCACACAACATCTGAGCAAAATCTCACAGATTTTCATCAGGTCATTATATCGGTGTTGTACATTTAAAAAAAAAGTCGTTCATCCCAAACAGCAACATTTTAGTAATGCATACTAATAATGCATGCCAGTTTTTCTCCTACTCAAGCAAATAATATACTACCCACAGGTAACTGTCTACCAAGGCAGCATGCTAACTGAAAATGAACCTTCTAAGTGACTGTTTTGGAACACTCTACATAGTCAGATATTGTCACCTGGAGTCACTCATGAGGTTCTGTTATAGTAAGGATGCTGTTGTCAGTCATTTCTCCTATTCTCTTCACATGCAGTCCACATACATTCTGTTCCTCTTGTAAAGTGCATTGCAAAATTGACTGACAGTAGATTTTTGACAGACTGCAGAGTTGCATGTTGCAATGACAATGGCTCAATACTAGAGATGTTCTTATTGTGGGGAGCTAACCAGTACATGTGGCTCTACCTTTGGAGAAAGCTTAGCGGTCAACTTAAATCATCTGTGCTTTAGTGACAAGTTGCAATATAGCCATTATGTCACTGAATTGCGAAGTTGTATGCCGTGGTGGGAAGTAATGAATTACAAATACTCACATTACAGTACTTAAGTAGTGTTTATCAGTAATTGTACTTTTTTGAGTAGTTTAAAAATAATGTAAATTGTCTTTTACTTGAGTGCATTTTAAGTGATATATCGGTACTTTTTCTTTGCTATTTTCCTCAGTCTGTGGGTGTTACATGCTTATTTTACTATAATTTTCATCCATAAACATGATTGAATAGACAGATAGTAATTGGTCACGTGAATTGGTCAAATAAATTTTTGCTGCTGGAAGTGCATTCTTCATACATCAGTTCAGTCGAGTTATCAGCATCTTCCTCTAATATATTAGGGTACATTTTTGGATTACTGCTTAACAACTCACTAGGATCTGAGGGCATTTTGGGGGTCTGGAGAAGTTATAACATGGCCTGACATTTGTGTTTTTTCAATTGCATATAAACATATAGCTAAGTAGCTAAAGTCTAATAATACTGTAAAGAGCACAAACTTGGCTACAATAATATGTTAGTAATATATTTATCACACGGCTCTCTGGAATGCTTGATTCTGATTGGTCAGTTGAGACATTTGCAGGTTCTTTTCAAATAATAACCGCTCCAAAGTAATAACGCATTGCCGGTACTACTTATTTGTTTAAAATCCCTCTGCGCCAACAAAGATTACCATTTGGCGCCATCTTGTGACAAACGCTGGACAATAAGGTGCAATTTAATACTTGAATCAGAATCAGAATCAGAATCAGTTTTATTGGCCAAGTATACTTGCATATACAAGTAATTTGACTCCGGTAGGTGTTATGCTCTCTAGACATGCAACAAGGATGTCCATCATTATGCATACATAAATACAGTGTAAGAGGTGCTATGGATAAGTGATGGATATGAAGACAATAGACAATTTACAATAGGTAATCTACATACAATACTATCAACATTATACACAAATATAAATTATACTAAGAGTTACAAGTAGTGGTACAGGTGTATTGCAATAGTCACAGTCCCTATTGTCCCCTGAGTCGGAAGTGACAGGGCAGGCTAGATAAGAGTAAGTCAACATAAGAACTAAATACATGGTCTTAGTTCATTTAAGCACTTCTAAGGCGTTATGGTTTTTATAGTTTTATTCTATTTTTATTTGGCTGTTTATTATTTTGACATTGTTGTTCATTATTGATATTCTCCTTAGGGTAGTTTTACCATGCTGTTGTTATATTTTGCTTGAATTGACATTGTTTATTATTGCTGTTTTCCCTCATTTTCATTGTTTTGTGTGTGTGTGTGTGTGAGTGTGTGTGAGAGAGCGAGAGAGAATGAAATACTCCAAGTAGACTCTAACATGATATTCATATAGTGTTTCTTTAACTTATTAAAATATTGTTACCGTCACTATCATATTTATAGTTTGTGATTTGCAAAATTCCTATCATAGCCTACACCTCATATGGTTATGATTGCTCTTTTGTCTAAAGTGACATAAATACAAAACAATATAATACTTAAATTTAACAGGGAACAAGATTGAGATGTTGGTCAGATTATAAAAGTAAACAACGTGAACTCAGTCAATAGCATAATGAAATAAATAGAGATGCACCAATTGACCGGCTAGTGATCGGAATCGGCCGATTTTTTGTATTACCGGCCCAAATCGGTGATCAGGCTCACGTCTGCACCGATTTTGACTCTCCGATACGTTTTAAGAAATCGCGGACAAACTTCCAAAAGCACAGGCAAATCGGTGCTCGTTCACGCGAGTGACTGTCACACAATAAACTATCAAACTATTAAAGACGCGATCTGAGAGAATCACCGACATGTCGCCGACACACGTGAGTTATATGGCATGCTATATATCTGGACCTGTCGGCGATTCAAAATCATGCCGCGTGAATGTGTTCTGACCACTGATCTATATAGAGAACTGGATAGCTCATGACGTCATAGAAGTGAAGCCACTGCGCCGCCATATTGGTATTC
>JAUCMT010046586.1:0-16212 GCA_032357475.1 Enteromius thamalakanensis | reverse complement strand
TGTCGTCGGCGCCGGTTCAAGTCGGACAAGATTTCTAACCGGCATGCACTACTTCAAGTCAGCCGCCGATCGGTCTGTGCAGCGCCGCATGAAGTCGAACGCACCTAATGTTGCACTGGTTTATTTGTCAGACAAAAAATGGCAGATTCTGTGTTATGATTGGTCACAACACCTGTTAATCAAACTCCCAAAATAAAACCAAAAAAACATGATTACTACAGTTTAACCATAACCACAAATTAATCATGATTTTGCTACACCAATAATGGTATATAACCATGGTATTTAATGTAAAACTGTGGCTATTCAAATAGTAATTAGTATGTCAAAAACATGATTAGGCCTACTACACGTTTAGTATAATAAAACCATGATTGATTTCCTTAAGAGTTGTTCTGGTTGGGGGGGGGGAAACTATGCTAAATGCTAACAAAATTAAGCCAGCATAACATAGCAAGCAGATTTAAATGGAGAAATATAGATAGGGTGTGGTTTGTCAAAAAAACAAATACTTTTTTTCTTGGATTTTTCATGATATTATTTATCATGATTTGTCAGTCTTTTTAAGGTAAGTTATTGCTTAATACGACAGTAATTGTATCAACAGAGCTTTTAGAAACTCAGAGTCAGTTAAACCATTGCGGATCACTCACCGCTAATCATTTAATTCAAAACTGGACCTCAAATGTGCATTTCACAAATCACTTGATTCAAAATGGGAATTCATAGCGTATCCCCGTCGGGGATAAAAATAATTCAGCACATGCAGAGATGCATAGACCCCCCTACAAAGCACACCCTGTAAATATAAACACATGAACACAAAAAAACATAGTTATTTTTTAAAAGGGAACACCTGGCTGCCACCATTTACATTTCAAATCACATGTTCATAGGGGTTATTGTAGATTCATCAAGCTGTTAAGAGTATGTTTTTCTGCACCAGTGATAATACTCTTCCACCACACTCACTAAAAAGAGTGAGGACCACTTCACTCTCTTAAGCACTCCAACAGAGCTTTCAGCGTGGCACTTAGGACTACTTAACAGCTTCATATTTCAAAAATATGTCAGGTGGACCAGAGCAGGAGGAGGCTGGTCCCTTGATGAAGTGGGCAATGGAAGAATTTGTGGTGGACGTCTTTCAAGGTAAAGCTATGTTTCATTTAGAGGATCATGTTTGAATATTTACGAATGCAGCTAAAATAGGAAGACATCTAAAGAGACAAATGCAAAGGAAGCGCCACTTCCTTTAAAATTTCCTCATTTGTCTATACATAAACTAAAGCTTTCAGACAACACAGCTGTACATGATAAATGGTTGAGCTCTCAACTTTGCATCAGACAGCCAGTAATGTAAATGTATAGTAATGTACATGAATGTTTGTCCTTCATATGCAAATCATCGGTTCAGAGCAATGTGTGAAATTAAAATCCGGACACCAATTAGTTTGTGGAGCAGTTGTCACTATGTACTAACTATTGAGTGCTATCGCTTCAATAAACTCCTATTTGCATTAGTTACAGTAGTAAGGTGGTTATTAAGTTTAGGTATAGGGTTATATTAAGGGATTAGTAAGCACTAATAAATAACCAATAAAGTGTTACAGAAAATGCAAATTCAATCTCAGACAGTAGGTGGCATATTTAGAAAAGCAGCTATACTCTGTTAATCCTATAAACAGACAACTTTGAGTTTTACACTTGATTGTCACAGAGAAGTCATAAAGTACTTGCATGTTGCCGTTCATTTGAAACATCCATTCATCTTACATTTGAAGTAAAATGGTTGTCTTACCTCATTTTCTCACCTAAACATTTGTTTTATTGTGTGAGTTAGGTTAGTTATGTTAGATTAGTGCTATAAACGGCAGCTGGTAGAAATCATAACATAGTTTACTATTCAAAAACCTATCTTTTGCCATTGAACATTTCTAATTATTACAAAATTGCAAGTCATCTTTTTTTAAAAAGCACCGGTCCCACTGACAGTAAAATAAACAATCTAGAAAAAAGGGAACTAGGTAGGAGTGTTAAGAACTTGCTTAAAACAAGCTCTGCAGGTGGAGCCGAAACATATATGTGACAGTCAGCTGCTCAGACCTTCCATCAGTCATTCTGAGCAGCGCGCTGTGTTTTTTTATGCAATGCTAACACCTGTGGAGTGCCCCAAGCCAATGTCAACAATTTCAGGTTGAAAAGCGAGATGACTCCGGAGCCACAGACCCAAAACAAACATGCAGAAAAACAATCAGTGTACAGGCATCACAGCCCATCCCGTCCGAGCGTTTCCGGGCACATGCATTACACAGAACTCAGGAGCACAGGCACTTCTTTCAAAGCACTCAGGCACAGGTGGGCCGAGGTTCTTTTGAAAGGTATGCTTTACTGTACAGGAGTAACCAGAGCCGGACAGGATGGCATGTGCAGGAAATGGTAAGTGCCGAGGGAGGTGTACACCTCACACACATGAAAAGGTGCTCTGATCTATCCCACAACAGGCACACAGGGTCTGACCTAGATTCCCCCCTATCCTGTAAAAAGCTGCTCTGCCAAGTAAGGCAGAGTGGGAAGGGCCGAGCCGTGGCGCGTAGCTTTGCCCCATCTCTCTTTCTCTCTCTCTCTCTCTCTCTATTTCTCGCTCTCCCAAACATGGGCGGAGTGTAGCGTGGCCTTTTCAAACTTGCCCGGCTGGCAAGCAGACTGGCTTTTGGAAGCAAGCAATGCTGTTTTGAACTGCTGCCAAATGAGACAGCCTCTGCCGGCGCAGCTGAAACTTTTTACAGCCTCCCCTCACTTCGACAGGAAGAGACACGGGGAGCAAATTTGTAGGAGAGGGGAAAAGAGAGCAAAATAAATCTTTGTAGAGTCTGCAACTAAGGCACTGCATCAAGGATTTCCTTCTGTGCTTTCACGCTCCCCAACTTTGGCAAGGCGCCATTTGAAAAAAGATGTTTAAAAGAGATTGTTTTTTCTCTCTCTCTCTCTCTCTCTCTCTGAGAGGATTGAACGGGGAACGGATGTGCTAGGAAGTGAAGAGTTCAGCGAGTTCGGTAAATGAAAAATATGTAAATGCATCAATAACAAAGGAGCTGTGACGTCACACGCTGTGCTGCCCAGGACACTGCCTGAGAGCAGACGGACAAACGTGGACTCATTTGACAAGATGCCATCTGCATACTATAAAGTGTATTCCTGTTATACATCAGAGCTTTCTGGCACAGGAAGAAGACCCCACAATGAATGACACGTTGCAGTCACTTCCTCTTTCACGGTAAGGACTTGAGGACCTGCCCAACTTTTAGCGTTATGACTCCGCTGGAAACTGCAGTAACTTTTTCAGAGCCTATTTGCATAGCGTTTTGCTACTTCTAACTAAATGACTGCATGCAAAGTGCAACTTGGATGATGATGTCAAACACACGGTGAGTCATAAAACCAACTGAATCAGTCAGGCAAATGAGATTACCAGAGTGAAGTGTGTTTCGGGACTCTTTGAGGAAGTACCACGGTCTGCTCATGTCATGTTTCGCCGATAAAGAAAACCAAAACGCAGGCGGTGACAGAACAGCCTCTGGATGTGTGTAATGATTAGCGAGGACTATAACTCGATGGCTCAAACTACCTGGGACAGATGCCAAATGCTGACAAAGGCAATCATTGCACTCCCAGGGGACAGCAAAATCAACTCTTCATCCTGTCGCGCTTCTTTCAGGAAGGTTATTTATATTCCTCGAGAAACCACAGAAAGCCCTGACTAATTACTGAAGGAGTTGGTCACATGCTTTGGCTACAGGGCATGAAAAATCGCGTGAGTTTTAACCTGTTTCTCACCTCTTCTACTGGGACCCGTTTGACTGATCAAGCGTTTCCCTTGAATAATCAATTCCGAGCCCTTGCTTTCCAGACTCTGTACTAACAGGAGGTAGGGGTACAAGCTGACCCTCTTGCATTCCCATAAAAAAAACAAGTGTGTCACGTTTTGCGTGCTAGAGTTTGGTAGCAATAACTGTACCTTTAAAGGCGTTTTGTGAATTTCGGCATGGCAAACCCTCTCGTCTTGATCTCTGATTTGTTTTATGTTACTCAAACTCCCTTTTTTTCTCCACCTCCTCTCTCCCTCTCTCTGTTACTGTCTTTCACTTCGCATCCTGTGCCAAAATGGGCAGGGAGAAAGAGCTTGTGGTGAGGCGGGTGAAACGGAGGCCGCTGTATGTGCTCTTTCTTCAGCCACAACCCCTTGGAAGAGCATGTTTGGTGGTAGCACGTTTCTAGGTCTCTCTTTCTGAGATAGGCGTAGTACAGTATGTGCATGAGTCTACTCTTCTCTTCGCCATGCCTTGTGTTCTTTGACGTTGAAGCCTCTAGTCTGCAGGTATTCCGTTTTTTTTTCTCGCTTTTGTACTTAATCTAATATGTCATCGATTATTTTGTCACTTTTATTTTGTCATCACTGTCGATTCTTTCGCACAGCTGCTCTGGCTCTGTTGTTCACTGTTGTCTTCCTCTTGTAAACGTGTCTGCTTCACTCCATGCCTCGGATTCCGCCATTTCTACAACACTAAATGACTTTCGGGCGCAATCATTTTTAATACATGTTTGAGAAGTCTTTTAAGGCTCAAAGCTATTTAAAAAATATATCTTTTTGTTTATATTTTCAAAAGTTATTTTCACAATGAGCATACGAGTTCCTTCGGATAGCACGTTTCTGTAGTTTTGGGCCGTTTTGTGTGCTCTGGGTTTGCGCTGGTTAAGGATTTGAATGATTTTTAACATACAAATAGTGTTTGGCTGCTACCTTAGTGTTTTTGGAAAGAAATGAACACATTGATGTGTTTGGATATGATGCTAATGTTTCAAGGATGGCCTATATATTCCACTGAAGGCAAAATATGTTGTATTTCCCTTACATTGTCTTTTATTTTTGATCAGTAGATTACGGTCAGTTTTGTGTCATATATTTCAGTAAAAAAATTGAAAGTCTGTGCTTAAAGCTTAAAGCTTAAAATCCATCTTACGTATACAGTATGAGAGCATTGTTTGGCAATGATATGGTTAAAATACCTCTTTTTATATTCAGCAAGTATTTTATTTTAAATGTAGGCTTGTCTTGCTTTTTTCATTTGCATTGCAAAGTACATGAATGCCAAAGAAAACAAAATAGAGCTGGTTTGGGAAGGAAAATAATAAAATGCAACAGATTAGGACTAAAATTCTTCACTTAATTTGTTACGCAGATGTAATGTTGATTAAATATTATGGACAGAATGCCACAAACTAATCTAATTTGTTTAAACTAAACGATTTAATACTACATTTTAGCTACAGATCGTAATGTTAGAGGGTGGTGACAATCCATCAATTCAACTATTATGCTAATATTTTGTTCCTTTTTGTCAAATCCACAGTAAATTCCCCCAAAACGGAAAGAGCAGTCAGTGAGATCTGATTCTTTAGCAAACGTGACATCTTTTTTTTACCACGAGGCTGTTATAACTTGGGCAAAATTACACCAATTGACCAATGGCATAAAAACTGCATGGATGAGTTTGATTTAAATCTTCGTAGAAATTCAAAAAAGAAAAGCTCTCAAGATGGCGTCGACATGCCACGTGTTTGTGCACTTCTGTACTAAGTGTATTTTACTTAAAGGGATTTTTTTTGAGGGACTTAAAGGGATTTTTAAAACTGTGTCTTTTGAACAACAGCAAACTTTTTAAACAAATCTTCATTTAACAGCAGATCTCCAATCAGTTATGCAAAAGCTGTGAAAAAATGGCGTTGCTATGCTGAAACAACACATGATGTGCTGATAATTTAGCTGTAAAGCAAGGTTTTTTGTTTTGTCTTTCGGGTAATGTTCTTTTTTTGTACTCTATTACTCGTCAGCAGAAGGAAAGAGGGCAGGTAATTAGCTGCTTTTTAGGATCGAACCAAGAGACTCGCCAAAAAAGCACAAAACTTTGCATATACATGTTTATTTTGTTCAGAGACAGAGAGATGGCAACAGTAAAAAAGTGGAGTGAGGGAGGGAGGAAAGGAGAGCATTTCCTCCACCCCCTGTTCTCCTCAGATGAACTTATCATGTAGCGTCATATTTTTTTCTCTATCCCTCTTTTTTCCCCCCCCTCTTTCCCATACAGCTCTGCTTCCTCCTACATTTACTGTAGCTGACAATCAGATGCACTCTGGGATCCGACCTCACATTAGCAAACAGGAAGTTTTAAAACAAACACAGTTTAACCCTAAAAATACTTTGAATTTACTGCATATACAACCAAATCTACAAGCTCTTGCTGGAATAGACAGAATACAACACTGTTTTTTGTAACCTCTATTTTGACTTCAAACTGAAAGTTTTATTTGGTTGAAGTGTTTTAAACAAAAGCAGAAAATTCACTGCAGGTGAGAAAACACGCTGAAAATGTGCAGACACGCAGCATATGCTCGGAGCCTATTAGTTACACGGCTCCAGACGGGGGCAGAGATCTAAGTCTAATCTGCAAGGTCTTTGTATAAACAAGGCAAGGCAGAATCCTTATCGTCGAGTTTCGATGAGTAACAGCAGGCCCGCGTGACAGAGTCAACCAAGGTCAAGCCAAGCCCAACTTCCTGTTTTTTGGGGACTGCTATTTTTGCTTTAAGGGCGTTTCTCTCTGGTGTAGGTTGATGACAAGAGATCATAAGCGGAACGATTAATGACATTTTCAGAGTTACGGATTAACTCCTAAAGCAGCGGCGTGCAGGGAATAACTGTCACAGGTACTGTAACCGGAAGAAAAGCATTGCTAAATGAAGTTCAAGGAAACTGTATGATGATTCATAAAAAATGTAAAATATGAAAGAAATATTGTGCAACAGTTGAGGCTAATGCTAGAATGCTAGAACTCAGCAATGGTGAGAATGCTGATCTACAGCTGTACTACAAAGGATTACAGATGAGATAGCGACACTACTATTAACAGTAGAAACTAAACATATATTGTTTGTTTGTATATGATCATATATTTCCTTGATTTTCAGTTATACAGCTGCCAAATGGATGTTCAATGAGGAAGCTCCCCTCCTACGTTAAATTATCGCTTCACAAAGGCATTGTAACAAGTTCCGTTTTTTCTTTTTAAATTGTGGCCTGCTATACTCTTTTTTTATATCCCCCACCCTTCAATGCTCTACCCACCACCCTCTTCTCCGTTCATTGAAATTCAGCCTGGCATACAGGCACTGCCCCTTTCTTGGCACCAGACTCAGGGACTCGGCGACAGAAAGGAGGGGAGAGAATTAAAATGAAAACAAGAATATGTACCAATTTCTCAATTGCTGAGCTCGTGCCAAACAGTCAACCGATTTCGTCGGATCTGATGCTTGGTTATCGATAGACATCTTCAGTGTACAATTTCAGCGAATATCATAAGCACATATGGTCTTGGCAACCATAACGCAGTGGGAGGCAATCAGTAGGCTAATTGATTTGCCTGTTTACCTCTTGCGATTGGACGGTCACAAGGACTAACGGCTGTGTCCTTTGATCACTAGGTAAGATAGAAGGCCTTTTGTTGATCTGATTTGTTTACCTATTTTCTCATTTGCAAAACCCTCAGACAAGGAAGTAAGATGATCCTCTCTGGCTATAAGATGCTTGTTATATGATTACGCCAAGAGGTGGCATGGGATAGGTGATGCGTAAACAAATGCAGGCAATTAAAAATGGCAGCTGTTTCTGGATAGATAAGTATATTTTCTAAGTTTAAATGTCTATTTGATAGCAGGTTTTCTCATGTATGACAGGGTGTAATATTAAGCAAAGATTCATTTAACCTTTGTGATTTTTTTTCATATGTTAGAGGCACTGGCTCTGTTCCAAAACCTAGTGAGCAGCCTACATAGGGAGCATTTTTAAGTCACTGTAGGTGCACTCCTGACATGAAGCCTGATGCAAAAGGTAAGATACTGAGCCAGATTCTGAGCGTTGTTATGCATTGCATTAGCCCTTGAATGAGAATCCAATCCCAGAATGCATTGCAAGTTTAACGATTTTTTCAAAGATTGAGGCAATTAAATAAAATGTCTATAACAATCCATATAGAATCTACTTAAGTATTTTACTCAGTGTTTTAGTGTGCATTGTACAGTGTGGTAGAGTAGTAGCTTAGCCACATGCTAACACCAGACTCAACTGAAATCGGTCTTATAATACCGTCTATATAGGCAGTAGATTGCAAGTTCACTAGGTTTGGAAAAATACCATTTAGTTGCAACTGTACACTCATTTAGATTAAGTAAGCTTTATACATAATACAGTGTGAAGTCTTTAACAAAAATGTGTGCCGTGACAGTTATTAACTGACTTGGTTATTAATCTGGCTCCCATATTTAGGCTATAAGCTAAAGCTGATTTAAAATGAATAAACATGTTGAATTATTAACATAAGGACACTAATGCCTGCGATGCTATGAAGTATTACGAGCAGATTTGCAAGTGCTAAGTTGTTGATGTTAACGCTATGACTTTATATAGCAAGTCTGCATGCATTCAGTTTAAGAGGCATGCTTTTTAATATTCATGCATACAGAACATTTTAAAATTCTAAAACAAATCAATAACCTTATTTGAATTCCATTCTTAAACATAACCTATTTTTTAATGGGCTTTGTCAGTGTTAAGGTACGACAATTTTTGACATGCCACTTTTGTAGCAGTGTTATTTATAATACAAGTCATCTCAAGTGTCCAATTTAGCAGACAATTAAAGTCAGATTTCAATCACTTAGTGGAAATCTCCTTATAGTACTGTACTGTTAAGGTGTGGTGATAATCATATTCATTGCTTTTTTGTCGTTAGCATTTAGCTCTTACCATTCTCTTAGATGATTGTCCTAGTGCCGTGCAATTAAGAGTACTTTCCATAAACACTTCACTTTTGTGGAAATAAAGACTATTTAAATGTGCAATTCTCTTTTATGGTATTATCTTACGATTTAATTTTCAATTCCACCCACACTGTGTACACTGAAAGCAACAGATAATCTCTAATACTCTCTTAAATACCCATGTCGTAAAAATCAGAGCATTTGTGTCAAATTTGCATTAGCATTACATATTTTTAAAACATGACTAAAGAGGTCATTTACATATGAAAAAATCTAAGCTGCAGTAAAATGGACCTTAATACCTGGAAAAGGACCAGAAGCACTGGTTAGTCCCCATCAATGCGATTACCGCAAATAGGGGAACAGAAGGGCAGACTAGTTCCCCATGTAATCTAAAAATGATCCAAATGCCACATCTGTCAAACCATATTAGCATATTTTCCTCTTTCATGTGTGAGGTATCAAACGTTGTCCTCGACTAAAGAAGCAGCCGGCACATCAAACATGCTAAATGCTAACACCTACATTACATGACAATTGTACGTCATTACTGATAGTGTTTGATTAAAGCACACAACCTGATAAACTAAACACCTGATAAGAGATATTTAAGCATGTTTTGCTACACAGCCTCTGACCTGACCTTTACAGAAAAGTTTGTAAATCCGAGTTGGCACAGTATGCCATCTCTTAGCTTCTGTCTCCTCCTTTGTGATCCTGCAGACTGGGTCTTGTGCCAAAACTTTTCAATCAATGTCCCGCCAAATGGGCCAGAAAGAGCATGTGTATGCTAATTAGCTAAGAGGACTTTTGTATGTTAACAAATTGCCAAAAGTCAATGTCTGGAAGAGATTTGCATGTTTATTTATGCAAAACAGACATGCTCCACCTCTCAGCGCCACACAATAACTGCTTGTAATGGCATTTTGCTAATGCTTTGCGTCTCTGGACGTTTCTGTGAATGAGTAGCATACTCACAAAATGAAAAAACGATTTAGCTGGATGCTAGTACGTGTGCCAGTGCTAATGTTCTGAGATGTTCGGGTTTGTCACGTATACTAGCATGCTAATGGCCGCCTAGAAGCAGATGACTTCCACAGTATATCTGTTCGTTTTGTTGTGTGTGAAAGAACGCTATTGACTTGAGGATGAATCTTGGCTTTCTTGTGGTTGTACTGATGCCAGGTGTCCTTCTGTGCGTCGAGAGGGAGACCCTTTTTCTTGCAAACCGCCGGTGAGAACAGTGAACGCGTGAATGGGTTTTTCAGGCACACCTCGCAGAGGTTGCAAGGAATGCACAGCACTCGCACCCTAAAATGGCCGAAATGACGCCATTTTGTTTCCCCTCTATTTTGCTGTGCGGAATAGCAGAATCAGCTTTGTTAAAGCTACAGGAGACAGCTGAGGAAGCCATGTTTTACATCGTCTGTTTACTTCAAAAGGCGTAGCTTACGCAATGTTGTCTTGTTGGAATGAGCTCAGTTTTTGGCGAAACGGGCACGAATTCCTGGCAAGGGATCAAGACTTTTTTTCCTCCATGATCCAATGCCAGCCTCGCTAGAATGAGTGAGTAATTTCTTTGGCTTTCAAAATTAGCGCTTCCCTTTTAGCTCGCATCCTGGTTCAGCTCCTCACAGTCTTTTTCGGATTTGATCGTTTTTCCGACTCAAATAAGCGCCGCTGACTCGAGTCTGGAGAACACAGGTGCCAAGCTTTCATGTGCTGTTGTTTTTCTGCTACTGCAGAGAAATAAGCAGCTCTGTGATATATGGCTGTATGAGTGAAGTCGGACCGGCGATGCCTAAACATACTGTACAGTGGCGCCAGTTTGAACTCTTCTTGACACCTTCAATTTAGAGAATAAAATACTTAACCAAGTGTCATCGCAAACAAACGCTGCACAAGCTTTTCGCATATAACTACCTTTACTTAAATTACCTTTTAACCAGTTAGTGTCATGGTGACTTTAGTGGATGTGTCCATTCAATACTCCTAAAGTTCACATATGGTATCCTAGCAGAATACGTTAAATGCTGAACAGCCAAAGTTTTCAGAAATGTATTTTCTTTATTTTAAATAATATCTTTATATTGAAGCAAGGTGCTAAATTTTTACGTTTCAATTATGTAATTTAAAATCCACTCTTATCGAATATGTACCCTTGAAAATAAAAATGTTTGACTTATGACTTAACTAAATCTTCATGGCCTGGTTTGGTAGACATGGCTTAGCCTAAGCCAGGCCATATAGTTCAATTAGTACATTTAAATTATTTTTCTAAACATGCCTTAGTAAAAAAAAAAAAAAGAAACATTACTTGTGTGCAACTTAAAACAAATACATTTTCAGTCAGTGCAAATTTCTTTCAATTTAAACAAAAGATTTACATTAAGTCTAGGCTTAAGCCTTGAAACTTGATTTGCTAAATAAGCATATCATTTAGTTTTATTTTAAAATACTTTTTTAAGATTTCAAATACACTACAAGTGTACATTCAGTATGAGCACAGATCTGTTTTCACTTGGGTAAATGGACTTGTACGCGTTAAAACACTTGCTCAAACTGTTCTGTGAAGTCAAATATTGACTTTATAGTTGTGCTAACCGGCGTCTTTCTCTCTGCAGGAATCCGGCGGTCTGCTTTCTGACTGGTTGACATCTGTTCTGCTGTCCTTGGGGCTGAGGTAGTAGATTGAATAGTTGTGGAGTCCTGCACTCTCTCACTGAGATAACTATACAATCTACTGTCTTTCCTAAGGCGACAGCCAAATCATCCACAAACAAATCCCGGCATTCATCCAGTGAGTTGTGAAGAACATGTGCACAAGGTTGGGATTGTCGTGTCATGTTGACTTCATACATACGCAAGCGTGTCAGGTGATGGGATTGCCCTTTGGTGTCTTGACAGGGTGAGGTAGTAGGTTGTATAGTTTGGTGGGAGGGATCAAACCCTGTTCAGGTGATAACTATACAGTCTATTGCCTTCCTTGTTGTGCCAGCTGTCTGCCAGCTACTGGAAAATCCCTGGAGCTTAAATATTGCTTAAACTTTATGGCTTGCTTCACACCACATGAACTTATGTGAACCTAGCTTATTTCATTATTTCAGCATCCACGTGACAACGTGTCTCCATAAACAAAAACAAATACACTGTAGTCATCACTAAATATGTTGAGAATTCCCTATTTATTAATAATATTATATTTATGAAGCTGGACAAGAAACATTCAGTAAATCTGACTGAATCAAGATGAGTTTTGTATTGGTTGTGTTCTGCATAAATTAATAAAAATGTGGGTGTAAATTGACTTTTACACTACAATTTAAAAGGTTTGGGGACCATACGGTTTTTTTTTTTCAGCAAAGATGCATTTAAACAACAAAAGGACAGTAAAGACTATATAGTGTTACAAATTATTTCTACTACACAAATGCTGTTCTTTTTCTACCTATCTGAGTATCCTGAATTATGCTAAATCTATTTTTCATCAGAAATTGTGATTAAATTTAGTTACAAAAAAAATAACCCATTCAAATATACATGCAATTTTGCAGTTGAAAGATTATTAAATGTGTTATAATAAACTCTGTTTTAGTCGCAACTTCACATACATTTTTTTTAATATAATTAATAATAAAAAATAAATTAATAATGAAACATATTTTGCGCAGCATATAAATATATAATAACAGGATTTCTGAATGAAATCTGTTTTTGATCAAATAAAATAATCCTAAAAGATTTCTTATAAATTATTAAAAAATATATTATAAATATTATATATATATATATAAATCCAACTAACCTCATATTGAATAGTAATTTAATGATAATCAAGTCTGCAATATTCTCACTCCACTAAAAATGTGATAAGTTATGTTCATTGATTTAAAGTAATCAGTGAAGTGCTGTGACTCTTACGGCTTTGTGTGTGTTTTGTATAACAAGCCCGAACAACATCCATGCCTCTCCTGCCATCTTAACATACTGATCTAGTATTACATATGAAGAGAAAAATCAGATTAAAAGAGATTTATGGAGCTCAGATTTAAGGCTTAATCAATAATTTAGCTTCTCTGTTGGCTTGTGATCAAACAGGATTTTCACACATCATAACAGGAAGTAAAGTTTCAATCAAACAATGCATGTGGCCTTGTTCAGTGAAGTAAAAAAAAAGTGCACAGTGTGCATAATATGGTTTTGTTCTATGAATAAAATAGGTTTGTTCAATAATCAATAGCCTTTTTGATTACATTTTCACCTTTAAGTTGATTTTGAGCAGTCATAAACATATATATTAATAGTTATTTTGTTGGAGGTAAACAGATTAGGCTGTATGTATTGCTTTAATGTCTTTAAAATTACGTAAAACAAACACATAAACAGGTAGTATTTAAGTTTATTGTGCTTTTGCATAAAAGATCAGAGCTGAGTTTTATGAGTAAAAATTATATTTGCATATAAAGTATAACTTGTGAGAAAATACTTTGATGTTTACAGTAAGCCTACAGTGTGGAAACAGACAGAAAAAATGACATAACTGTAATTTTTAACTACATATGACATGTTGAAATGTAACATTGCTTAGAAAACACAAAATCACATCATACATTTTATACAACATTGACATGTCAATATTTTGAAGTTAATTCGAGCTAAGCTCTTCAGTCAGCACCCTCTAATAAGGTCAGTGATGTATGTGATTTTTTTTTTTTTTTAAGTTTGTAGTATTGTATTGTGAAATATTATATACAGATTTTCTCATAATTGTGAAGGTCATTCTTTGTCATAGTAGTATTTTGCCACCAAAACACACACCCCATACACACAAACACACACAATATTATAAATTAACCTGCTTTGTCACATCTAATAATTCCTAAGACCTCTAAAAGTCCTCAAACTTTGCTTAAAAAGCTGTTAAAACACATTATATAGCATGTCTTCTGTCATCTGTTTGATGGGCGAAAAGTTTTTTTAGTATCATTGTACAACAAGCAGCATCCTTAATCTTGTAAAATCTTAGTTATATAAAAGATATATATTTTACATTGTTAGTAATGCTTCAAGATGAACATTTCCTTGACTGAACCAAAATAGGTTTACTTGATAATCCAGACATCATTTTTAAGAAAAATCCTGTGTCAATTATGATCCGTCAGGCTTTTCAGGAATGTTTATTGTACATCTCTCAGTTATCATTGCATTGCATGCTTTACCCTCCACAGTAAAAACAAAAAATCATCTTACACATCAAGACATATTATTTGGAGATAGGTATAGTAACAACAGATTTGCATGCTTTACTTTTTCAAAGATCTCATTTATTTACATTATGAGCAGTCAGAATTTAACCTTAATTTCTGACCATACAAATATCAGCAACTGCACAACATTTTATGTTTTTGCTCTGTTAGGCCTAATGTATTTAATGTGTGCATGCACCCTAAAACCTGATGTGTAAAGTAGGATTAGATCTTTCCGACTATTATCTCACATATTATTACTTCACTTTACAGCAGCTCTCTCTCTGTTTGCAGTGTGTCATTGTAAAAGCTTGTGGCGCCCTCTAGTGATCATGCCACTTTATAGACGTGAGCTTCAGTGACATTGTTGGATATTGTGAGCCTCATAAAAATGCGTGTAAATAGTATGCCTAATAAAAACAAAAACGCGTGGTATTAAAACGCATGAATGATTTTGGCGTATACACACATGATCTACCACACGATCCAAATCCTACACATTGTGTAAACGCCAAAGTAGCTATATTTGTGTGGATTAATAGCTTTTTTTTATTATTTGGTGTATATTTAAATTAACTTTATGAGATTGGGTTATTTGTGTAGCCTATAACTCCAAACTACTCAGAATTGTAGCTGCCATACAGTGTAATTTTGATTGTCATGTACCAGGGTTGGAGGGAAATGTTGTTTGATGGCCAGTATTCGGTTCCCCAGGCTGGAATCTCAGTGAGGAACTTCCTTGTCCTTTCCAGCACAGTACATAGCGTCTCCAGATTTCCAGGTAAGCCTCCCTGATTTTTGCAATACGGAGGGCGTAGACCACAGGGTTCACCGCTGAGTTGGCATGAGAAAGGAGTATCCCTGCATAAAAAGCGATCTGGGGGACTCCTTGAGGACCCGTTGAAAGCAATACCCAATTCATGAGATGCAGAGGCATCCAACATGCTGCGAACAGCAGGAGAACCAGAGCCAGAGAACACGCCAGCCTCTTCTCCTTGATTAGAAAAGCTCTTAGTTTAGATTCAGCGGCTGTTGAAGTCTGGTCTTCCCTCCTGAGGCGTTTGTGCAGACTGTAGAAGACCAGAGCGTAAAGAAGAGTCATGGCTGCTAATGGAAGTAGGATACAGCCCAGGTAGTTGAAATAGACCATATAGGGCAGTGTGATGACAGCTAAGAAGGTGCAGTTGATATGGGAAGAGTTAAGGAGCAAGGGGGACTGGGAATCAGCGTTATGCCAACCAAAGAGAGGGGTGAAACCCAGCAGACAAGATATCAACCAACACAGGACCACTGCAATCCAGGAACGCTGCTCAGTGGCAATCTCTTTATACCTGCAATCACAGAGCATGTTGACTGGTCGTTAAACATACCACTGGACACACACATTTCAAAGTAGGCCTAAGAGTTTTAAAAATAGCACTTAATATGAAAATAATACACTTACTGTAAGTGCGAACTGAATGTTTTTAGCCAGAGTATTTATACAGTAGTACGTATAAAGGGTTAGTTCACCCAAACATTCTGTCATCTGTCGTTCCAAACCCATAAGATCTTTCATCATCTTCAGAACGTAAATTAAGATATTTTTGTATAATCAGATTCATTTGACCATCCATAGACATCAACTGAAATGATCCTGATACAGAAACATGGTCAAAACACAGGTAAAACAGCAAAAAAGTTTTGCCATGCTACAAGAATGTTTTTTTTGCGCAACATAACATAATTTACTCTTCTCTCGTGACTTACATCTTTCACCATGCTTAATGCACCACATACACAAGCTTTAGTGTACTTGTGGGTAAAAGCACAAGCATAGACGTAATCTGCAGCTGCTTGCACCTAGAGAAAAGTGTACGCTTACACAGTAATGTTCTCTAAAATGGTGGAAGGCGTTAAGTAACGTATGTTATTTTGGTTTTTTTTGTGCAAAAAAAGGAGGGTGAGTAATTACAGAATTTTCTTTTTTGGATGAACTAAACCTTTAAATTTATAAATGTAATTCAATAATTCTATTGTCTTTTATATACTTCTCGTAACATTAAATTTAATCTCGTAGTTTTGATTCTAATCTCGTAACATTACGACTTTATTC
>JAUCMT010046585.1:0-16216 GCA_032357475.1 Enteromius thamalakanensis | reverse complement strand
CACCTACATCTTGGATGCCATGGGGGTAAGTTAATAAACATCAAATTTTCATTTTTGGGTGAACTATCCCTTTAAGTTATTGTCACGCCACATGTCTGTTGTTTTCGTCTGTCACTGTTTAGTTTTGCTTTCGTTTTCATGTTTTCTGTTTGTTAGACTCTGTGTTTTATTGAAAGCATTATTATTTCAGTTACTTTGATTCTGCCTCCATGCTTCAGCATACAGGCCTGAGCGTGACAGTTATAGATGTGCTAGTAAATTGTATACTGTCATTTTAGGATTTTCGATGCAATGCTGTCATATAAAAACTAAGACAATGTTTAAGAAAGTGTTTTTTTTTACGCTAAAATCATGTTTACACTATGACTACATTTAGTATTCTAACATTTACAGACCAGCTTGTTTTAAAGAAAAGCTGGAACAAATCGGACAAAGAGGGCCATTTTCTGTAACAATCAACATTACGCCACAAACAGAGACAAATGAAATTAACTTGTACTGAATGTGGAAAATTCCAGGTTTATTTGATTATTTTATAGTAGTGAAGAAAGACAGACAACTGTAATTAAATCAAAAGAGACGAAGGCTTCTTTACTTCTGAGATCTCACACAATGAAATATAGCTTTGGTCTAAGGGTCAAGATACCCTTGAATTCAATTTAAATCACATGCTATTGACCATGCGGTGGAAACATGGAATCCAGTAGCTGGGCGTAGCACAATAGCAAACATATCGGCCACGCTGCGAAAAGCAATGCCAAAATTGAAATCGTTAAACATTTATAGGAACAGTCTGAGATGTTTTATAGGGAGAGAAAAACAGGTTTGTGAGAGAAAGCTTGGAATTACTATACTTTTGATGCTGGCTTGGTTTGAAGAGTTCATATTTTCCAGCTATGTAGAAGTTCCCTTCATAATACCCCGAGCATAGACACAAAAGACAGGGGAAAGAGAGAAAAAGCATAAAAACACATTTGCTAGGCTGCAAGCCCTAAAATTCTCAGCAGTCCAACTGCTGGAGTTCAGTACGTGGCATACTGCCTTTCTAAAGAGCGAGTAGATTACAGGCTATATAGATTATAGGGGACGGGTAGACAATAGAGCAATATCCTTCATCTCCCTCTCTCTATATATGTGCATACATACAGAAAAGTGTTTGTCTGTGATATAAGCTTGTGATGTGTGTTTTCACTGACTTTCTGACCTGATAAAGAACTTCACACATCGTACTCTCGGTATGATTCATTAGGCTTATATAATGTGGGTTGGTTAGGCTGCTTTTTAGAAGAGACTGTGTTTGTGGATTACGGAGAACATTTCAACTTTTCAATGAGGGCTTTTTTTGGGTGTTGGCCAATGTGAAGGTGTGTCTAAATGTGAATAACTCCTCTGCATGACAAAGCCATTTCCTCCGAATCCTCAAACTGAGTACAGCATTATTCTAATGCACAAATATAACGGCAGCACACTGTTTTGCGTGATTTGAGATTAGACACAAAACCACGTGAATCAACCAAAAATTTGATTCCAAAGCTCATATTTGCATGTGCTGTACCACAAACGGGGTCACATGTTTTCTCAGGTCTATTGCCTATTTCTGCAATCCTGAGTAAACAGATCAATGGGTTCCTGCAAGCTGTTTTGCTCTAGTGCCGTTCAGTCATTAGCCTACATCTCCCAGTCTAACAGCCTA
Organism: Enteromius thamalakanensis; assembly: GCA_032357475.1. NCBI lineage: Eukaryota > Metazoa > Chordata > Actinopteri > Cypriniformes > Cyprinidae > Enteromius > Enteromius thamalakanensis. Next base: position 14,523 of record JAUCMT010046585.1, on the reverse strand, counting down.
TTAGAAACTCGCCTTGGGTTAAAACGCAGACAAATGTCACTCGTTCACTTTTAACAGATGTTAATCTATTGTTAGGTCATTCCTGTTATTTAGTACCGTTTGAACTCTTTGACTTTATGATTTTAATATATTTTAGTAAATTAAAGAATTTCTATAAAGGAGTATAGCTGACTTTTAAAGAATATGCTCTGGTAAAGTTTGGTCACTTAGATGTTTTTCATTTTTGGTGATCAAATTAACAGGATGAGATTGAACAGGATGGACTCTTTTAACTGTTTTTAGTTAGCGTAAATTAAACATTTAAAATCCATAGTTAATACTGACGTCTGTGCTATGATTTCCAATGATGTTTCTCCCTTGTATATAATTAAATGACAATAAAAACGTCTACATTGTTACAAAAATATTCTATTTTTTAAATATATAGTTTTTAACCTGTTCATAAAAAAAAAAATAAAAAAAAAAGTTAAACAATGTCTTCCACATAGATAAGAATAGGAATGTTTATTGGGCGCCAAATCTGCATATTAAAATTATTTTTGAAAGATTGAACTAACAGCTCCTGAAAATTTAGCTTTACCATCACAGGAACATTTGGGGAAAAAAAGTTTACAGAAAATGTTACTATTATTTTAGAAAACATTAATCAGTCAGAAACTATTAAAATATTAAAAACGTTTAGAACCAACTTCAGGACATTTTTGGGTTTTAAAAACTTTTCATGTCAGAAGTGAGTGTATCTGGGGACAACGCAAAAGCAATGCAAAGTGATGATAATAAATAAATAATAAATATTCAGCCCCTGTTCACTTAACCATGATACCATGAAAAAAGGAAACAAAATAATATGAATTCAGTCCTTAAAAACAATGAGCTCAAATATCTTTTTATGGGGGCCAAGACATGAGTCTATTTTTAAAATTTATTTTATATGTTCAATATGTTCTTTGAGGTTTAATTATAATAAGGTTTAAATATAACAAAAAAAGCCTCTTTTTGAGACTCTTGTCTTAGGGGGTGGACCCTCAGAAAATGTTATGTCACTGTTATGATTGGCTAATGTGATTGCAATGGAAACAGTATGAACGCCCACTTCGTGTTTTGACAACACAATAAAAAATAAAAAGGCAATTTCCAGATAAAACATCATGAAATCGTTAACTTTCAGTTTGTGATGCAGCTGCAGTCAGATCTAGTATTGCTTCATCTTACACCAAAAATGTTTTCATTTTAAAATAACAATAATTGCAGTAATATAAAAATACAGTTTGTAATGCATGCAGTTATTTAGCTGTTTTAGTCTAACGGTTTTGAAATGTACTATAATAATTAACCATTTATTTATTTATTTGTAAATCAGTTAATCTCTGTTATTTAGTCTCTGTCTGTTGGTATAGTTTTAAAAGCAGAGGGGCATATAAGGGGCCACCAAGAGCAAAACAGCACAAGCAGATCTATTTTATAACCTGTAGTTAGTGTCAGACGAGCACCTCGGGGAATAATTAGCTGATAATGAGGCACAAGGTAAAATACTGTGTTCACAGTTGTTAAGATTCTTGATTGTCACTCTTACTTATAACAGCACAAGCGTTACATGCATGATTTTATCTCTTCTCAGTAGGACAAACTCTCTAATTGGCCCTGAATGTCCTGGAGTATCTGAAACATAACGTTGAATTCAAGAGATAATTGGGGGACAACCGAGAACACAACGCTCCATGAAGCTGCGTAGTTTGTTGCAGTGTGCTGCAGCTTATGAACTCAACCAAAGCTTTGAGGACATCTGTTCTACAGCTTAGCTTTGAATGAGCGCCACTCCGTTTTCTCTTTGCAACTCTGGGATAGCTTTCAGATAGAGCTGATCTGTGGAGGATGTGGACCGCTCGGTTGAATGGCCTTGACTTTCGTCTTTACTTTCTTCTCACTTGTGTTGGAGTAACTGTGAGGCTGGGTATAGACAAAATAAATGATGTAACTGGCCTTGGATTCAAATGCCCACAAATAATCTGTGTTAGCAGGCGGACTCCCTCCCTCTTACTCAGTCTTTCTCGCTTATTCTTTCACATTCTTTATATTTCTCCTTCTGCCTCTTTTAGGATTACCGCAGATACTTGTTTGTGTGGTGATAAGCGCTTCACTATATCCAGGAAAAGCACAGTGCATTGTACCTCTTAAGCCTCTGCATTGGGAGCTCTCTGCTCCTCTCCATAGACTTTCATAGTGAAAGATCAAGAACGAAAAGAATAGCATTGCTGGGTCATTCCTACTATGCGGTACATTTTTATGCCCTCCCATCACAAAGGGGTCATGACATGACAAATTAAATTTGCCTTGATCTTTTGGCATATAGGAGTTTTTTGTGCCAGCAAGTCTCATAGCTACATCTTCCTCCTTTTTATAAACATAACATTATAAATCTCATTTTGGATCTGAGGAGCAAAGTGGGCACAAACATTGGACAGAATTTTCGAAATTTGCAACAATGCTGCTATCAAGTCTACACTGCATACTGTATAGAGATACACATTCACTTTCTGACACAGTCCATGATCTTGAGTCTGTCAATAGGACAAATAGAGTAAAAGAACATTGTTTTTGACACATTTAGTTTGACACATAGCTCGTTCAGATATCAGAAGGATCTCAGCGTAAGGAAAAAGTGGATGGTTTATTTTTAATGGCGTCCAGCATTTATTACAGCATTTTGTTTTGTAAATGAGGCACAGTGTCGTAGAGAATTCACAAAGATGAAGCAGTACTACATCTGACTGCCGCTGCATCACAAACTGGAAGTAAATGATTTCATAAAGCTTTGTCTGGAAATTGACAATTATTTTTTATCATATTGATAAAACACTCCAAGCCACTGATACTGTTTCCTATGCAATGTTGTTAGCCATTAGGCATAATTCCAAAATAAAAAAAAAAGACATATGTGACTGCTTACAATGTGTCCTAACTACACGCAATGTGACATGCAATTTGGGTGTTCACACTAGGCAAGATGCGAATCAATCAAATATCACAGCTAATCAGAAGCGTGCGGGGGCGGACTCTCTCTGGAAGCGCTCTGCATTTGCAATGGATACGTTTCTAATCTAATTCACTTATATTAAAGCTTTTTAACATCATTAAATGTACATACTGAGTGACTGATAACATCTTTGTTGTGGAATGCACTTGGTTCACACCGAGTTCACTTTTTAAAACGTTGTCTTTGCTTTAATTTATTTTCAAGATCTGAGGTAAATTGTCTGTTGTTGCTTTCAGTATGGCTGTAAGGTAACGCAATATGATATTTAAACTAATATTAGACATGTTTAACTTTGAATGAGGCACATAATAACCAGAGATTATCCAGTGATTATTTTTTCGTGACATCCTGGAAATAGAAGCCGTTTCTAAATTAAAAATCTTGCATGCCGTGTCACAGTGTTGAACTGCAAAACAACAATATTTATTTCATTATATTTATTTTAATGCTAAGTTGAAAATGTTTCTCAGTTGACAATAAATGTATATAAGAAATTAGATTACTTCAAACGTGTAGACATCCTTTTAAAGTGCCATTGTTTTGTGCAAATCTTTAGAGATCCACAAAATGATGCCATTTATTTTTGGTTTCAATATCAAAATATAAACTATCAATTCAGTAGAAAGATTTCATAAGAAACCAGTAATGGTCAAATCGATTACCTTTCTCTAGTAAATTAACACCATAAACACAACTATAAACTAATAAAAGCAATGATTTAAAGCTACAAGCAGTTTTGAAATTTCATGGTGCATTAAGCTGATATGATTCCTTTCTTGCCAAAGGCCTTGACAAAGACAGGGCAAGAATTAAGCAGAAGCATTATAAATGAAAGTGAGCTCTTGTCTGTACTCTGGAAGACTTTGTGATATCTTGGATAGGAACAGATCTGTGGAAACTTTACTGTGAGGGTAGATATCATTAACCTTGTGGATACACAAAACCTCAAAGCATTCAGACAGTAATAAATTATGACAGACACCCCTGAAGCACATGCTTCTATGAATGTGAATCTATCAGTATAAACCACATGAATAACTAAGATGCTTTCAGCAAGATCCTGTGGCTACTAAAGAGCATAAACAAAATGCATAATGACGTGTAATGCATAATGGCATCAGGTCTTTTTTAGATGGACAGGTCTAGACACTAGTGTTAAAATTTGTTAGAAGCCAGCCTATAATTGACTTATGTAATACAGAAGGACATTTTTAAACATAAAAAAAATTACACACTTCAGCTTTATGGATTTTCTCATTTGTTGTGTAATTTAATTGCGCTGCTTTTTCAGTGTAAACATTTCACACACAGTACAAAATCAATACAAACTAGAAAGTACAGCAGACAGTAGTTTGGATTATACATGCATAAGTGATACATTTAGTGTGGGATTATTTGCTTTGGGTTGTGATGGGTAGCATTGGGCTTAGGCTATTTTCAGTTTCAAGTTAATCTTGAAAACACACTTGGGTAGGTGGCTAGGAGCATTGTTTTTTCTTTTTGGCTTTATTCCCGTAAGGCATTATGGAATAAAAGCTTTTAGACTGATGTTTACTGTCCTTTTATAATTTTTACTCCTGTGTGGAATCAAATTCCCTTCAAGACAAGTCGACAGGCATCTCCGTATTATCCTTTCATAACTATTTTTCTTTAAATCCATGTATTCTATCCGTCGACTTGAAATGGAACAGAAGTCTCCAAAAAGTGTTTGTCAAGATTTCATTATACACCACTCTGTTGTTAGGATGATAAAAAGTTTTGAAAGTTAATATTTTGTATGCTTCAGTGTTCTAACAGTGTTCACCAATGTCAAAACGATTGCAGGCTTTACTGTGCACAGAAGTCAAATGTGAATTCTAGTGTGTTTTAATGGTGAGATGAAGAAATGTAAACAAAGAAATATCTAGTGATGTAAATAATGCTTTCTTCTAATAAGAATAATCTTCTTTCTTCTATTTGGAATTTATGTGATTCATGTAATGCATATTTGAAATTGGTGTGACAAGAAACATTTTGAACGTGGCAAATGCGTTACTTTACAATAAATTCTAGTTCTTTTACTGTTTCCTTTATTTTTCTTTATTTAATATACATTAAAATCCTTTAATTAATTAAATTAATTTACTGTCAGTCACAAAACATTATTAGACTATATAAACTATCAAAAAGCTGGCTTTTGTAATTGAGGGATGGTACTTCCATTTAGCAGCAAGCTTTCATTTTTTTCATGAGTGGTCTATCTCTTCCTCCTTATAGCATCTGTGGTGAAATTCATACCTCTAGAATAAATTTTACATTAGCATCTCTCATCTGTCAAACAGCTAAGCGAGCAACATCGGAATGACTCATCAGATTAGTTTAATCAATGACAGCATGTTTGTCCAAAAATCCCGTCTAGTGTGACCAGGGAGGAGCTAATTATGGATGAAGCATGTCAGTGTTTCTGAGCAAGCAGGGCTGCAGTCAGCTACACGGTGGATCAACACTAATGGAGGTTTCATGAGTGAGAGATAACAGGCAAACGCTCATTTATTTGATTCCTTTTCATTTAACTTTCTGAAACTCAAAGTCATACAGCCGTATGAGATGCTCTTCAAGCAGTTCTCAGCTGGTGGGTGTGGACAACAGGGGAAAAAATTTTAAATAAATAAAATGCACTTAACCGTAACAAAATAAATATACCCCAAAAGCCAAGAGCAAAACTACATAGAGTAAAAATAAATCTACATTGAACAGTGTTAAAACAGGGAGACAATTAAAAAATTTTACCTATAAATCAAAATAATTCTGCATAATGTTGGACCCAGGCAGCTTTTAATATCATTAAAACATTTTAATACTTGATTTTAAAGATACTTCTGCTAACGATTTTACAAGAATCAATTTTGGTATTTGATTTCCAATGGAAAATCTGGGTCCTCAAGCAAATGCATCTCAAAACCTGTGTAAAATGCACACTTATCATGTGATATTTACAAGGAGATGTCAAACAACATAAGCAGATGAAAACAATTGTGTTGTTGTCCCTTCGCCTCTATGTCTCTGGACGGAGAAAGATCCATTTTGGAGCATTTCATGCCTCAGAGAGCAGCCTTTAAGACACGTCTGTTTGCTATTGAAATCTCCTTTATCTTTAAATAGTGCTTGAGCAATGATGCATTTAGAAGAGCTCGCCTCTCCTACATTGAGTTCTTGCATCTTTTCTTTATTAAACCTGGAGGAGCCCTAGTGTGGAAGTTCTTAAAAACCTATCATCCCCTCTGATCTGTCCACCCACTAATCCACTCACGCACCCATTCATCACAGACTTTCATTAATTCTGTTAAATAGCCTAAGTAATTCTGCGTAAGCAGATGCTTAAGCTGACAAACCATGTAAGAATTCCAAACCAAATTACCTGAGAGCAATCAAAGTGCTTTTATTCTACCAAATGTTCATAGCGAATAATCTAACAATCTAGCAAGGTTTTAGGAGTCCACTGTTACTCACAAAACACACACTACAAATGAACAGGTGAAGGAAACATTTAATGTTGTTACATACCTTTATGGTTTTCTTTATTCTGCAGATCAAAAATAAAAATGTTATAGGCATGGTTTTGAGGCTTCTATTTTCCATACAATAGAAGCAAATGGTAACTACTGTACCACAGTTTAAAAAAAACAACAACACTATTTGACCTCTGGTTTTTCACCTTCCCACTTCACCACTTCAAGGCGTTTTTCTCTTATTTTTTGAGTTTGACAGCCCTGGTCACCTTTTGCTTTCATTGTGTGGAAAACATCTACTTTTGTGCTCCGTGGATAAAAGAAAACCATACAGGCTTGGAACGACTTGAAGGTAAGTGAATGACTATAGAATTGCCTTTTATTTCTCGGCTAATATGATTAAGAGAATTAAAGCTGATTAGGCAATTTCCTCAGGCTGTACAGTAATAAAGGGAGGTCTGAGCGTTGGGCATATTTGAGCACGCAGGCATGAATCAAATGAAAGAAACTTGTTGTGCTAAACCACACATGTCGCAAGAACACGTCCTTGCCTGACTCCTCAGAGAAGGCATGGAAAGCACGTAGACAAATCAGTTTGCGAAAACAATATTTACAAAAACGTAATTACAAGCGAAGGCAAAGATAAGTAAAGACGTTTGAAGTTTCATTGTGACTTTGATTATGTTAGCAATGCGCTAGCTGGCAAACATATGAGATCTTGTCCTCAAAGAAGGTCGAGTAAGTCCTGGGTTTCAAACTATCAGTGAAAAAGGAGTACACAAGAGAAAAGATGATCTCAAAAGCGAGATGGGGGTGAGGTGTTTAGCTTGTGGCTGTTAGAAATGAGTGTGTCTTTGTTGGTCTGCGCTAATTATAGCAGGAACAGGCTGGGCTCAGACCTCCTCTCTCTAATAACATTTATCAGCTTCTTGTCACCAAAGACCCATTGTTCTCATCTCTCCTTAAATACTCCCCAAGAACAAACCAAGAACATCTCTGAACCTCTGAGACACGTTCATGCACTTCATGCTGCTTTCCTTAATTCTCAAAGCATTATCAGCATACAGAAAAACAACATACATTCATCTACTGTATATAAAAGTATTGATTGACTCTTCGATTTCATGCTCACTCATGGAAAAGCATCTCATAATAAAGTCTGTCAATGCTAAACCATGTCTTTGTGAATACAGGATGTGTGCAGCCTGAACACCAGCTTCATGGCCAATAAAGGCACTCAGCTGGCAGGACATACAGTCGACCGGCACATTAGTAATGATTCAGTCACCAAGGCCCACATCCTGTATACATTACATTTTAACCGGTGCTATGAAAAACCATTGAGGAAACAGAGTGAATCTCAATGATAGCAATGAGACCACTAAGACATTAAATACTAATCTGCCAGAAAAAACATAAGCAGTGTCTGTGAAACCGATAGTTAAGGCGCATGCAGATGGAGGGGCTGCTGCTCTGAATCTGACAATGACACCAAAGATTTACTTGCTGCCATTTATAGATCTGGAAAATTACAGGGAGGCAACTATTATTTGCGCTAAGGGGTTGTCAAATCCATAAAAACAACCTCACCCCCTTTGTAACCCACATTTCAAATGGGATATGATCCGTCCATTGTGGATCACTACGCCGACGACTATAAATCCTTTTTCAATAGCTCTGATCCGAGCATATTATCACACAATTATAATAACAGACGTACCCAAATAGAATTGAGCAGCTGAGCTAAAAGCACCACACAATGGTGTCCGTCAGAAGATTTAATAACAGTGTATAGACAACTATATAGAACAGGAGAAATTCACACAATCAGATGAATTCTATATCCGGAAGATAGAAGCAGTAACCAATGAAGACATATAAATCACTGATGCCGAGATTATAGATGTTTACACAATCATAACATTTTAACATTGGGGAAATGAACAATTGCATCAACATTTTCCTATTACTGTATCACTTACTTCATGGGCTTGAAGAGCGCCTGGCCATAGTTCTGGAATGTCATGATGAGCTTCAGCTGCGTGCCTCCAGATTTCATTGCTACAGAAAGAAAAAGAGTTAGGCTGAATTTATCAGGAAAATAACTTGAGCTTTTTAACAATTAACCATTTAAGATAAGCCTTATTATGCAAGTAGCAAAAACAATGTGAAAATTCAATTTAGAAAATTATTTTTCCTGTCATTGCAGATGGCTCTAGTCTCGCATTTGATTATAAACGGTTAAAAAAAACTAAAGACCCGAAGTGTATTTTGGACATAAACACTGTCCTTGTAGGGAAGCTGATAAGACCTTTAAAAAAGTGTTGCAATGAATTTGCAGACAATCACAAACAGATGAAGAAAAACAAGGAGACACCCCCTCGAGTCACTTAAGAGGCTTGCTGTGCCTTACCAGTTTTTTAAAGATTGCCATCACTGCAGATTAACACGCAACTTTCTTCTAGGTTTCTTAGAAACCCTAAACAGTATATTAATAATGAATACAGCCTATAATTAATACAGAATAAAGTCTATTGGTTGATATAAATCAAAATAAACCCAGACCTCGACGTGAACCGGAGGGGTCTTTGATCATGCTGAATAGGTTTATTTTGTGATATGACTGGGTTTCTGTACATCATCTCACTAGTAAATAAGTGAATAAAATGACATCAAATATTGATTTTATGAATTTCTTTTTTATCTTAGAAGACAGAGAGTTCAGGGATGATGTGAGAGAGACTGGTGGCCAGGGACACTGGTCAAATATACAGTTCAGTGGTCATTATACAAAAACATTTTGACCACTGATTACAGCAATTGTCCAATCAGAATCAAGTATTCAGGAGAGCCATGTAACAAGTTGAGATATTGACCTAGGGGCTTCACGTAAATGCAGCCCATCAAGCGCAAGTCTACTTGACAATATGCATGCTTGGCAGGAGATACTTTTCCACAGCATGGTGTTTGATTAAGTCTAAATTGCATGCTCTTCTCATTCATTTACCCTGCTGGAATCCACTACCAGTGAATCTCAGTCCAATTTTATTGATGCAGCCAGAGTGCAGGAAGAGCCTAGCCATTATCTTGGAGAAACTTCATTCAACGAATCTATTTAAATCTGTTAGGAAGAGCAGCAATAAAAGATGACGCTGCACTAAAAACAGGAATCATACTGCATGCGATTCTGAAATCACCTTTCAGTTTAACATTTAACCTTATAGTGTAATCTTAAATATTGTCTTACCAACGCTGGTAATTCTCTGCGACACCAGATCCTTCAGCATTGCATCTATGACCGGGTTGTGCCTGGAGTAAAGCTCATACCGGTTGATCCCAATGTGGAAGCGGAGCCAATTTGGGTAGGAGTCTGAGGACATCTCGCCCGTAGGAGCATAATCCCCATCTTTACCTTCCCCATTCCTACAGAAAAACATGTCCCAAATGCAATGAATGTTGCATGTGCCATTTTTCATAAGCCATTCCAGGGATGATTCATATGTTGATCTGAACCCCATGATGTATTTTTATTTACATTCTCAAGAACAAATGGATAATAATAATAATAGTAAAATAACTTATTATTATGATCAACAACATATTACTCTTAATATTATTAAACTCTTATTTTACTTTATTTTTGTTATTATTATTATCATGATCATCATTAGGAAATCAATATATTACAATATATAAAATGTGGGAAAAAAATCTAATGTAGGCATTTATGAGTCTTACAGGTACTTAATGTGTAAAAGAAAGGAAAAAAACCTTGAGATCCTCAACCTACCACTCTGGGTTCTCTGCAGCTTTAGGGTCAAATCTTATATCGGTGTTGACATTGAATAAAGTGTCTTCGTCAGATAAAATGGGCAACGGCCTGGTGTATAAAGGATGCTCAAACAGCGCAGAGAGCCTCGAACCCTTGACAGCTTCGTTCTTCAAGATAGAGTCCCGTGCAGCGTGCCTCTTCTCTTCACCTGTCAACTGCTCGAACCTTTTCAAAGCCTCGGATCTCTCCCCAACGGTGATCTTTTCCAGCGAGTGAGAGGACAGGTTTGAGTTCGGCTCGTTGCTGAAGTCTTGGAGTATTCTGAGTGTGTGTTTATTAGGCCAGCCGGACTCTGATCCCGGCTTGGCTCGATGCTTAGCCCAGTTCTGCGGCTCTTCGCTGGGTGTGTGTGAGCACGAGCACGCGCTACTGCTCCGTCTCTCCAGCTTCGGTAACAAGTCTATCATAATGTGCATTGAGCAGGCTATAAGAAACACCATCAGAATCAAGACGCGGAATTTTCTGAAGAGGATCATCTTCAGGGTCTCCTGTTCGAGAAAAGACTTGTTTGGAACGGCAGGGATAAAAGTGAGCAAGCGTACTACATCGCCAACAGTACATAAAACACGGGCTCCCAATTTTATGACAAGAACACATGGAACGTTTTCGTTTTCATTTGCCAGTTTCAGGACAGAAAGGAGGGTTTATTTAGTAAAGCGCTCATCCACATCCATGCGAAACAATAATCCAGTTATTTACGAGCGCTCGCGATTAAATTCCTCCCGTGCAGTCAGACGCGAGAACAATCTCCGACACAATCACTCATAGTCTATTTTAACATTTAATAGCTGCAGATATTTGCGAGATGTAAGGAAGTCAAGCCTCGTCAGATAAACGATCCACAAAAGTGCGTGTTCGCGATGCTGCGGTCCATCTCAGTGTGCGGAGAAAACATCTGTCGTTATTCATACAACGCACGAGATCGCTTTCACAGCTGCACAAGTTCATTCGCTCTTCTTATCCGGTACAAATCGAGGCTGTTCAGTCGTTGAAAGCGATGAGACGCATGGCAGCACTGGCAGGTTTCGAGAAAGTGTGGCATCGCACCTCTTCCGTCGACAAATGTGATCTTTGAAGAAAGTTTCAGCGTTTCTTGCTGGACATCCAGCTCATGTGAAGGTGATGCTTGCCCGCTGACAGGCGCTTGAGGAAATACCTCTGTCGGATGTTCAGGGTGGGTGTGTTAAATATCATGATGCTGAAGCCCCTCGCACATAGAGGATTGGCTGAGCTTGAAAACAGCAGGACAGACAGCCCAGGCTCGCTTCTTCCTGTAGCGTCAAATTGTGCAAGAAGAGGGCGTCTGAACACACACTGCTACCCATTATTGTCTGAAATGACTTTTTAAGATGTACTTAACACGCACGCCCTAACCGCTCTTCACCACCTATTTTGGTGGAAAATATTTGCTTTCTGCATGTCAGAGTCATACTGCAATATGAGGTAAAATTATAGACTTGCTTAAAAAGTGTCAATGGGTTCATCCTTATGTTGTACTAACATTAAAAAATAAATAAATAAATAAATAAATAAAAAATTAAGTTGTATTATTCTTTACTCTTCTGTCAGTGAGTCCAACCCCACATGACTGCTGTTTAAAAAAAAATTATAAATTTAAAAAAACTATAAACTTTAAGACTTAAGACTTTAAAATACTTGAAATATATTGTTGAAAGTGGTGTAAGCTTATGATCCTTTTGCTTTGTGTCCAGATGACACATAGGTGGGTGGTATGGGTCTGTCACAGATGGATGCGAGGAGATGTACGGATTCAATTGAGCGGTTTATTAAAAAGACACAGAGCATAAACAGACAGGGTCATTACCGTAATTGTTAACATCGGAGGCAGAGCAAGAGAATCAAAGTCTGTAGTGTGGGTCGTGCAAGGGGTAAACAGTGTCCAAAGGGTGACACATGACGATAAAAGGCAGACGAGGCGGCAACAGTAAATCCAAAACACAGATAGCACGAATGAAAACACGACAGAGAGACAGTACAATGAACTGTGACAAATGTGGTGGCGAGGGGGGTTTGATTTTAAAATTTACAAGTTACTAAATAAGTACTAAACCACTTGATTTAAATTTTAAACAGGTTTGAGTCCCTCAAAAGTAGGAGGCAGTAGACGCGAGTCATGAATACAAAAGTTAATATTTTTTTATTCATTGGCTTTAAAAATCTCACTAAAAGAACAGGGAACCAAAGACCCCACTTAAAAAAAACAGTAGAAAAACAAACAAATATTCAAGGGCTAATGAAAAGCCCAATGGAAACAGAAATAACTTCATAAAACAAACATTACCACAAGAGAGCTGAGGTTTAATGGCTGAAGCTTTAGCGTTGTCTATACCGGAGCACACTTCCCCACACACACACACACACACACACATACATATAAATTCAGCACAATATTTGATTGAAAGAAGTTATATCGGTCAACCAGAATAAAGAACACTACAGTTAAAACACTTACCATTCAAATCTCACATAACTAAACCACATAAGAGGATACAGGTTTCATCAAAGCCATATCTCAACGTAGCATACGAAGGTACAGGAATACCCAAGCAATATGTTAGCTAGATGTTACAAATCAAACACAACAGATAAATTAATGTACCTGAAAGGCGAACATCCAACCCCATTTAAACAGCTAGGGCACCGGAAAGCACGCTATATAACACACATAACCGCTTCAAGTTACGAAGAGAAATTTACTCTTAAAAACCATGTTCAAACAGTGCGCTTATACAACTGCAACAAAAGGTAGGGCGAAGACAGGATGTGACGCGTCCCAGGTAGCAACCAATTGTCCATTAAACAGGGAGGTACCTCATTCTTAGTTGCTACTGTCATTCATCTGACCTCATTACACAAACATACAGACATCTGGGGATTTATACACAGGGAACTAGGTCAGCAATGAACGACTATAGCAACAAACAAGGGGGCGGAGACAAGAGTTCATTGGTAGGAGTCCATGAATGAAAACAGACAAAACATACAGACACAGTTTGCAGTGGACTGGAGTGCCATCAGCGGACTGGCACATCCGGCTGCTCATGACACTATCACTTTAAGACACTCCTGTGATTATTCAACATTAATTAATTTGACCTCTACCTTTAAGTAAGTGGATCTCAATGTCTTTGACTCCAAGGCCAACCCACTGTCAAAAATGATATTCAGGGACCCTGAAAGATACATTAAGCACTTAATAACATTGTGTTGTAATAACAAAGAATTTAATGCAAATTTGAATTAATACAAGCAGTAAATAAAAAAATTATAATTATTATAATTAAAACTGTATTTTATAAAAGAATTTCTATTAAATAACTGGAGTTTACACTTTTTAGAGCTTCTTTTTAGTCAATTATTCTTTTGTTATTTTACACCTGTGTGTGTGTGTGTGTGTTTCCTCATGATTTGAAATTACACGTATTTGAGAATGGCTTGATTTCAGAAGGGGCAACTTATTTTTAGTAAATTAAAAGAAAACTACTGAGTGTATCTTTATCATTGTAGGGTGGTTGTGTACACACACACCTACTGTAACACACATTTCAGTGTAAACAACTTGAAAAAGTGCATGTCTATTATCAAATAGGAGAATAAAGTGATGGTAATGTATAATGATAAGTATTAAACTATTTATTTATCAAATGCAGAGACGTTCTCTGTAGTCAAGACAACGATAATCACTAGAAATTATCGGTTTCTGTCTAAAGCTGCTAGTGCTTATGTTTTCACCATCTTCATCCCTTTTAACGGCAAATACCCATTAAAAAGTTTAAAGTAAAGAAGCATATTATGGTTGCAGTCACTTAAGTTATATTTTTCTAACGTTAGAAAGCTAATCAGCTCAGGGCTCAAAAAGAGCCCGATATGCAGTGTAAAAGACACTCGGACAGTTGACGGATTGGGCTACCTTATGTAAGCTTTTGATTTGTTTAGCAGCTACAGTTGTCATATGCTCCGCCGGCATTGCCACCTCTGTCCACAAGAGGCCAATCTCCTCTAGACTTTTCTCACTGTGTTCTCATTCATGTACCTGACTCTGCTCTGTCTGGTCAGCCCAGGAAGGCATCATCGTTGTCTGGTCAACCCAGGAGGGCTTCGCCGCCGTCTGCTCCGCCCTGAAGGGCGTCTTCTCCGCCTGATCTGCC
>JAUCMT010046584.1:0-16230 GCA_032357475.1 Enteromius thamalakanensis | reverse complement strand
AAGCAATTGATGCATGTCCAAAAGCATTTGCAATTGTTGGAAAGAATGAGAAACTGCTACTATGATGTGCACACATGACTTATTGTTTTGAGAAATGCAATAACTGTTGTGCAAATGTAAGTACTGTTGTGAGAAATGCACCAAAGCGACTGAGAAAAACTGTAATATTAACAATCATCAATCAAACTCCAAATCCAAAACATAAAAGCAGTAACTAAATTTCTAAAAAGCTTGCTGTTTCGTATACTTGAAATAAACACTGCTGATCTATAAAACAAATGCTGCAAAAAGTTTAACAGGGTGGTGGTTGGGTTCTAGTCTCAACCTAAAAAAAAGATAAGTAAAACAAGTTTGTTTCAGTGCCAGTGGTTTATTAATTCAGCTTGTGCTGCAAACACTTACAACTCAACCAAATACAGAAACATGCAAGTAACCCAAACCACAATAAAAAATTTTTATCTCATAAAAATTAAAATAAACTATGTAATATATTTATATCTGCAGCTCATTTCTGTTTTTGTATATGTTTTTCTGTTCATATGTATGTTCAGTTTGTAGATATGGAAACAGGAGGGAACCGGCAAATATTTAGGATGATTTAAAAACAAACTAAAGCAGCAGAATCTCACAGACCACTGCCGCACACAAACCAAATAGAAGTAATAATCTCTAAGATTTCACTTCCTGTTCCTCTGCAACATCCCTCTATCAGTTTCTATAATGTATGATCTTGGAGTCTGAGCAGGTCTGCAAACAGCTCCACAGATCCTTTCTGTGGAAAGCCACACTTTTTGATCTTTCTGCAGTGGAGGCACGGAATGTGATCGGTGACATCAATTGTAGTCCACCTGTTTTTTCCTGAATTCATAATATTCTGGCAACTCTGGGCCTGCACAGTTAAACATTACCTGGCTTTTTATGAGTAAAAGTGTGAAGTGAAGATATTTGTGACGGAATGAATGAGGAAACAGTTCTGCAGATGCAAATAACAATAATATTTATTAACAGAGAATATGCAGAGAATAGTTCGTAGGATCGCAGCAGCGTGAATAATCACTCAGAGTATAGTCCATAGATGAAGGTGCAAAGCAGCGTGAATTCACTCAGTTCAGATCACAGTTCGTAGGAGCGCAGCAGCGTGAATAATCTCTGCAGAGAAAACAGACAGGTAGCACAGGGATTGCAGTGGGTGCTGCAGAGCAAACAGAATTCCTAGATCTCACCGGAGAAAGCAGATCGGAACGGACAGGAAAACTGGAACCGGGAAAACAGTGAGCGAACTCCACACGGCCAGCCAGCAAGGCAGAGAAACTGACGAAGACAAGACAGGTTAGCAGGCATTAAGTAGTGTGGGGTAACGAGTCACAGCTGTTACTAATTAACTCGCTACCGCCACTCAAGCACACACTCATTCATACACACAACAGGCAAGAATGAGATTGTGAACCCATGAACCGTGACAGTAATAAAACAACCGAGTTACTTTTTATAAAAAATTGATAGATTTTAAAATCTTGTTCATTACATATAAAGCCTCCTCAGTACTGGAGCAGGATTTAACACATTATAATCCTCCACGTCCGCTGAGTTCTTAAAACTTTGGCCATTTGATAATAGAATATCAAATAAATAGAATATCAAAATCTTATTTATTGACTGAAAAGTCTCCTGACCCCATGCTGGGAGAAATCAGAAATACAGATTTCAGTGTACAGTGTAGTTCTACACTAAATGTAAATCTGCATTAATTCATCGTACTCTCAAAAAACAGAATAAGTATTCATCAAAGTTACAAATTTAAGCTCAGAATATGACACAAACCTGCTATAATTAAATTACACAAATGTATCTAATCCCATTTTATTAACCAATGTCTTTCCTGCTGACCTTTAATGATCCAAAAATGATTTCAAAAACTAACTATTGTGCTAACTATTGTTTTTTTTTTTTATTTCTGAAAAGTATTTCTTCTCTTGTATTCTGCTTTACATATGTGAATTTATTTTTTCTTTAACCTGAGGTTTATTTGTGACATGTTTTGGTGTGCTTTTACATTTGCTATAAATATTACTTCTTACATTAACAAGTATTAATTTAGCAGACGCTTGTATCCAGAGCGAAATACAGGTGGGGAAAAACAATAAGCAATTAGTCATACAGAGGCAAAAAACACTTTATGAAGTGCTCATAATACCGTATAACAGGCAATCTTCAAATAACAGGCTTGAAAGGTAAAGAAAGAGTAGGGTTAAGGTTTTAAACTTCTTATTTTAAAAACAAACATTCAAGCTGTTCAAACATTCAGTAACGTGATTAGTAACTTTATTTAGGTAGCAACGCAATATTGTAATGCATTACTTTTAAAAGTAACTTTCCCCAAAACCGGTAGGCTTTATAGCTGTTTTGAGGAAATGGATGGCTTAGAAGGTAAACGAAAGCAAAAGTAAAATTTAGATTTTAAGTCACTCTAGGACTTGTTTGTATGTTTGTTTGTTTGTTTGTTTGTAATTTAGTCTCTTTCTGCCAGTGTCCAACCCAAGTTGTAAATCTTGGGGTTATAGTCGATTCGCTATTGAACTTTAATTGATTGCGAAACTAAAACACCCTTTGCCCCACAAAGAATTAGAAATGGTAATTCATGCTCTTATTACATCATGCTTGGATTACTGTAATTCCCTTTATTATGGCCTGCCTCAAACTGCAATTTTTTTGTCTGCAAATTGTTCAAAATCCTGCAGGAAGGCTTCTTACTGTAACAAAAAAGAGGGATCACATTTCTCCAGTTTTAGCGTCTTTACATTGGCTTCCTGTAAAGTTTAGAATTGATTAGCTGAATTAGAATAGCTGTCTTTGTGTACAAGGCTGTATCTGGACTTGCACCTAAATATATTACTGACCTTCTGATTTCATACAGCAATCAGTTTCTCTTAACTGTCCCATGTTGTTGCTGTAAAACCAAAGGTGATGTGATTTTTTCAGCTGCAGCCCCTAAACTTTGTCTGAAAATGTGAGATTTGCTCTTTCACTAGTTAGTTTTAAATTGGTTCTTAAATCTTATTCGTTTTCGATGGCTTTCAGTTAATGTAAGTTTAAGGCTCTGGTGTCAATGTGCCTATTTTTTACCTTTTATTTTTTATATTATATTAAATTTCATTCGATGTTTTTTTTATGCTTTAATCTGTATTTTGTTGTACAGCACTTTGGTGCAATTCTGTTACTTTTAAAAGTGATATAGAAATAAATTTGGACTTGACTTGACTAGTAATGATTTTATATGACACACTAATCATATAGCTGGATCTTGTTGTCTGTCTAGGGAGTCTTGCACTCGGGGATCCATTTATGGACTTACAGAGGTTTTAAAAAAACGAGGATTTCATTGGACCTGCACAGACAATGACTTGTATGTTTGATTTTTTTTTTTATATTTGAATTGTTGATCCCAGTAATGGCTCTTGACCATAAATTTGGGTTGGGCAGATGTTTTATGGCTTATGATTAACCACCTGTAAGTTTACATGCTAATGGCTGAACACATGCATTTTTGACTAAGGTGTATCCTTGCATATTCAGCTTGATTGTGGCGCTCAGTTCTCTGCAAAATTCGAGACCATGTTACCAGTGGTTAATGAATGAATAGCTAAAAACTAATACCTAATGGCCTACTCTAATAACTTCAGTAACACTTTAGAATACTGTTTCTTACTGCAAAACTAATAAGGAATTAATGAAGAACTAACAGGTTATTAATTATTAACGTAAGTCACTATTGTTAACTAGTAAGGAAGATGTGTTAACCAATTAGGATGTTATGCAATTTTATGATTGTGTTAAGTAACAGTTAGCTAATCAGTAACTAATGTGTTCTGTCATACGTTCATAAGTATTACTATTAATTATTTACTAGCTATAATTCAAGCAAAAATAACTGTGAAGTAACAACCAGTGAACAGTCATACACAATTACACTGAGTTGTTTTCAGGGGTGTATCAGGACGAGGGAGACAAAGAAGGCATCAGGTGCAAACCAAACTTCTTTATTCTGTGATTTTTGTAAATTTTGTGAAGTTCTGGATAAATTGGTCATCCACAAACAACACAAAATGACATTGAAACAAAGCCTGTGGCAAGTACCATTAAACGGTCTCTATCCTAAAAAAAAAAAACCCTGCATATCTGGGTACCAAAACCCCATCTCATGGATGGGGTTTTGGTTCCTTGCCACGGTCACCTTTGGCTTGCTTAGTTGGGGACACCTGATGTCTAGTGATTATTGTAGTTTTTGATTACAGAGACCGTATCCGTATCTAAACAAAGTTTAATCTCTTCATTATATATTACTATTACTCTACTTTTCCTACTTGATAATGTTCAATGCTTTGCTACAATCTATATTGTTAAAAGCGCTATATAAATAAAAGTGACTTGACTTGACTATAAATTTAATTCTAGCATTCACTTTTCCAACTACTTTCTTGGCCATACTTGCTCCATTTAAATTGTTATCCAGAACACATCCTAGATAATAGAGCAATGTTTTTGTGACGAATGCCGTGTGATATGCAGTTCCCCTCGTGTGGCAAGGAATACGGGACACGAAGGGTCAAATGCAAAATAAGATTTACTGAACACATTCAAAGAAACAAAACAAAAGCTGTCGGGGCAGCAAAGAAAAAGACACGCAGGGTACGGGTAAACAAACGGACATCAAGACACTTTAACAAGACCTGAATTAGAACAAAAAAACATGTGATTTTAAAGGGTTACAAATCATACAGAAAGTAGAGACAGGTGCAAAAACAACAGGTGAGACGAATGAACTAATGAGGAGTGAACCAAACAGGGCCGGACTAAACCAAAATACATACAGACACGGGGGAGCACGAAACTAGACAGACACAGAATGTGACATTACCCCCCCTCCCGGAAAGGCGCACCTGCGCCGTTGATGACATCACTGGGAAGGGGGGGCTGGGCACACTGGAGACAGGCACCGGGAGGCCTACATGCCGCCTGCCTCCAGGGCGAATCAGGATGCCCTGGCATACCACACCGGGAGGATCGACCGATACCCCGAGCCCTAGGAGGCCATGGTGGTTTGGGCATCGGTCGAAACAGTCCACACACAGTCCATACAGTTTTGTCCCTCCCGCCCACCTTTCCTAGGACCCACCCCTTACTGCCCCCCCATAAAAATTCTTGGCGGGGCTTTCCGGGGGGCACACAGAAAGTCCATAGTTGGGTGGACGCCTAGAAGGGTGTACGGGGTGCATGGCGAACTCTGGGGGATGCACGGGGTGCGCGGCAGACTCCGGGGGGCGCATGGGGTGCACGGTAGACTCTAAGGGGAACATAGGCGTCGGATCCTCCGCTACGAGCTCTGGAGGATCGGGCCAGTGCAGCAGGTCATTCGCTATGGGCTCTGGAGGATCGGGCCATTGCAGCAGGTCATCCGCTACGGCCTCTAGAGGATCGGGCCAGTGCAGCAGGTCATTCGGTACGGGCTCTGGAGGATTGGGCCATTTCAGCAGGTCATCCACTACGGCCTCTGGAGGGTCAGGCCATTGTAGCAGGTCATCCGCTACGGTCTCTGGAGAATCAGGCCAATGTAGCAGGTCCTACGCCACGGCCTCTTAAGGATCAGGCCAATGCAGCAGGTCATCCGCCACGGTCTCTGGAGGGTCAGGCCACTGCAGCAGGTCATCCGCTACGGCCTCTGGAGGGTCAGACCACTGAAGCAGGTCATCCGCTACGGGCTCTGGAACTGCCCGGACTGGAACGGGCACTAGAACTGGACAGACACAGAATGTGACAGTTTTATTAGTTCATACCCATTAACTTTGACTACCAAATCATCCTCCTTACTCTTACTCCTTACTTTAGAGCCAAAAATAATTTTCCTTAATATGATAAAAGTTTATTTTCCAACTCCTTCACCTTAACTAGCTTTTCCCCCTAACCTTTATTAGTTTATAATTTTCTTTATCTAGCTCTTTTCTAATACAATCTGTCAAAAACAATAAACAAGTGTCTTCTAAAATCTGACTGGAAATCAGAAATTCTTGCTAACATAATCATAAATCTGTTCATGCACAACGTTTTCCATTATTTTTGAAACAACACTCAAAATTGAAACTGATCTGTAATAACCAGGATCCTGTCTATTTCAATTCTTATACAATGTAATTACTTTCTATCTTCATATCTGCAGTCTTTAATGCAGGAACCGAACAATGTAGATGACTCTGTGAACTAGTCACATCCAACGGCGTATCTCAGTTAAAGTTTTGATGCGTGTCTCTAGTTCTAGGATCTTCTCTGTCAGCCTAACTATACCCCTGCATTTATCACATGTGAATCCCTCATTGCCAACAGAGAGAGATAAACTGTATATGTGGCATGATGTGCAAACAATAATTGCAGGAGAAGAAGACCTTACTCAATGTGATTGATAAATGATTCACTTACCACTGTTGATGAACTCTTGAGTGAGAGAGAAATGAAACGGAGAAAAAAGAAAACAATAATAGGCGAAAAATCTGAGTATAGAACCATGAATGAAAAGCTAACCAGTTTTAGATTAAAAATGGACGATCAAATTACTCAGGGCTACATTTCCCAAAAGCATTGTAAGCTTATTTACATCCTAGAGCCATTAAAATCAACAGAGCTACGATAAACTTAGGCTTTTGGTCAATGCAGCCCAGATTAATTTTACTGATAATATCAGAAATATGGAGGGAAATAAACAACAGAAGTGTGATAGTAATATAAAGATTCTACAGAAAAGCGAAGCTACCCGGAACTACAATCACAAAAATCTTTTGTTTATGTCTCTGTGTCAAGTATTTGTTGCATAGTTTGTGATGCGTAGAATGTTGCTCACGCTGCTATAACTTAGTTCAGTTAACTTTTTTATTTGTAAAGACTACCTAAAAACTTGAGTACAGTCAACTCAGTATAACAAGCTCAGCTGACTCAAAGGTCTAAGTTAGGCTCAATACAGATAACTCAAATAAAACAGTTCTGTTAACTTATTTGCTAGTTCAAGTTACTAGAAAAATGTGTGGAAACTGATTACCTTAAGTTTCTCAAGTAAGGTGAACTCACAACTCTAAGTTAATCATACACGGAGACAACGGATTGTTGGAACAACAAGATGGTAATTTATTTGTTCCATAAACATGAATTTACATTGTTTTGAGTTAACACAAGTCATTAAAGCATGACAGAATGCACATTTGCATCAAAAAAATTTCCACTGAAAAAAGGAACAGTGTCCCTTTTTTTCATAACTTTCAATAACTTTAAACAGCATTAAACAGTACATTGCAAAAACATTGCATTTTTACTAAGCATTTTTGTCTTGTATTTTAAGACAAGATGTAATTTTGACAAAATACACTTTCTTGACAACAAAAATGACCTATGATATTTAGTCTTTTGTGAAAACTAAGGTTTCTAGTAAAAAAGCAAAGAAATGTCAATGGAGTGAGAGAAGATAATTTGACTTTTCTCAAGTACATAATTCAAGTTTATTTTTCTGACCACATTACCTGATTTTTGCCCCCTTTTTTTTTACTAGAAAAATGACCTATGATATTTACTCTTGTTAAAACAAACCAAGGTTTACAGTAAAAAAAAAAAAAGCAAAGAAAAGCAAAGAGTAGATACTTTGACTTTTCTCAAGTACATAATTCTAATTTATTTTTCTCACCAAATTACCAGATTTTTTGGCTTTTTTTTACTATAAACCTTGATTTGTTTTCACAAAAGACTAAATATAATAGGTCATTTTTCTAGCAAAAAAAAAAAAATCTGGTAATGTGGTCAGAAAAATAAACTTAAATTATGTACTTGAGAAAAGTCAAATTATCTTCTCTCACTCCATTGACATTTCATTGCTTTTTTTTTTTTACCATAAATGTACATTTTATTAAAAATTGTCTTCCATACAACAAGATTTAATATCTTATGGCATGTTTCTTGTCAAGTAATTGTATATTGACTCAAAAGGTTTTACATATTTTCTGTAAAAACAAGACAAAAATTCTTAATGAAAATGTAATTTTTTTGCAGTGTAAGCGGTAACAGACAAGTACAGTACAAGACAAGTGTTTGTAACAAGTACAGTACAAGACAAGTGTTTGTAACAAGTACAGTACAAGACAAGTTGCGATCTGTCAAATATCAAAATTCTTAAAATTTTTCTAATTGTAAAACCAATTACTTGACATTAAGCAAACTGTAAATTTTTTCCAAAAAAACAAAACAAAAACATTTTCCAGTACACTCTTAAAGGGAAAAATATATATATATCCCTTTTCACATCTTTAACTTTCACAGAGGTATTTGGAGAGCATAAACGTCTTAAAACTGTTCTGTACTTTTTCCTTCTAAAATGTTACATCCTAAAACCAACCACATAACATTAAGTTTACCAACAGGAAACAATATATATTATTCAGTAGTGATGACCATTTTTGTAACTGAACAATGGACAACCTTTAAAAAATCACATTACTGTATTTACTGCATACTACATTACTTCTTACTGCATTAGAAGAGTTTTCAGTGACTGGATTTTAGGTTTTAGAGACTTGTGTCCAAGTGACAATATCACCCTCTGGATGAAATCGAATGTGTTCTTCATTATGGGAGGATACTCTAAATTAAGAGCATACATGAGCCCAAAGAGGGTGCACATGGCTTTGGGAAGATTTCCCAGGTCATCCATAATTATTTTACCTTCCAAAATGATGGCAGTGGATGTGGCATCAAGGTGCAATGAATAAGGTCTGGTTTCACAGTCCTCAGGGATTACTGTCAATATGCTGATGGAAATGCCGGACAACACTTCATCATCATCACTGTCCTATAAACAACATAAAACTAATTAATGTTACATATTTTAAAATAACATCATTGATGTCTGACAGAAACCTTGAATTTGGTCACGTTCAGCTAAATTGGAGAAGAAAAAATATATAATAATGTTTTCAATTTTGTCCAGCCCTCAAGTTTATGCACATAAATGTTTACATAACACTACAGTGTGTGCATAATTATTGTGGTCATATTTTTTTCTTCAAGCACATTTGACCAATTCCAAACCACAACAATCTTAATAGCTGGAAGTGAAAAACTCCTATTTAGGTGTGCAGAATTATTAGTCACATTTTCTTTTACGGATAAAATGCCCCCCAAAAAAGATTCACCTCAGACTGAAAAGTAGAAAAAACTATTAAATGCCTATAAGAAGAATGCAATAGTAGAATTTGCCAAGTTAAGGCATCGTCACCGTTTTCCAGAACTGCAACCCCTCAGACCTAAGTCTCCAGAAGTGCAATGTGTCAGGTTCTCAAGAGACTTTGCTTGGGCAAAAAAATCCTAAAAAATTTTGTTGTGAAATACACAGAGACTGTTTTTTTATAGACCAATGAGATGAGAGTGGCTCTTAAAAAAACAGCACCACACCCTCTTTCAAAAATATATTTTCAAGAATCTGGCAGTAAGTTTTGGGACTTCGGTTTTACTGCCAGATTCTAGAAGGTGAGGTTAATTTTTTAGGATTTTTTGCCCAAGCAAAAATTCATTCATTCATTCATTCTTGAGGGAGGGGCATTTTATCTGTAAAAGAAAATGTGATTAATAATTCTGCACACCTAAATATAAGGAATTTTTCACTTCCAGCCTTCATAGACAATTATATCTCACTTAAAAATAATTAAATACAAAATGAATAGTTAAGATTGTTGTGTTTTGGAATTGGTCAAATGTGCTTGGGAAAAAAATTACCACAATATCAATGTGCCTAATAATTAGGCACACAGTGTTCACAACACATAATATGTCATAAAACGACTTGTTTTGTAAGTAGTTATGTAAAATGCAAAATTAACATGTCTTGTAAAAATCAGTGGGGTCCTCTCCAAGGAGAAGTGGGAGGCCATGAAGAACTGCTGTTCTTCTTCCGATTATGTCAGATGTCTAAAAAATATTTAAAGTAAAGTTTTAAATCACCAACATAAGACAGACACACAACACAAGCAATACAAAGAACTTGGGTATGTCTGTGGAGCCTACATTTTCAACCTGTTGCAGAATCTTCTTCAGTTTACAGCCAGTGTCTCCCCCTTTGGCCTTGAAGATATCAAGGAAACGTGGAATGAAACGGTCCAGTTCTTGAAAGAATTCATTTTGCAGGTTTTTGCCACATATACGATTGAACTCCGCCAGAATCTAAAAAATATTGACAATAATCAGTCAATTTGAATGGAATGTGCAAGTATGAATTAACCCCCCCCATTTTTTTTTTTTTATTAACCAAAAGTGATTAATAATGTTTTATGTTTTTTTATTTGTATACAAAAACAACAACATTTTAAGTGGATCAAAAAGCTTAAAGTTGTCCTTTGACAAAAACAATACCCATTATTATCTTACAATAACTTTTTAAAGGTTCTGATCAACTTCAAGTGTTGACTACTGTAATATGAGCCACATACAAGAGAAAAATTGTTTCTCACCTGACTCTCTGTAAAGAGTGCTGGCCACCTCTCCACTGAATCCTTTACAGCTGGTTCCCTCTCTACAAGTTCTTTTCGACGTAATGCAAATGTAGAATTCATGTTCCGGTCTATCAGCACACCATTAGGACGTAGTTTTTTCATTTCGTCGACCATCTCTTTCCTTTTGGACTCCATGCTAGTTTCATCTTGATCTTCAGGGAAATTCGGTAGAAAATTGACTTCATACCTCTTTGGTTTTTTTATGTTTCTCCGAGGCTGTTGTCCTCTTTTTCCAGCATTTATGGATACGTCCAAACATCCAGCTCGTCGCAGTTTTGACCGGTAATTACCCATTTTCCATCGGAGGCTGTCATACCACCCGTTCCACCCCTTAGAGGTGCCAGGCTGAGTAAGGCAGGGATGTTTTTTAATCAGAGCAGCAGCAACATCTTCAAAATTGTCCTTATCTGGGTAGGCTTTGAAACTGTAGATTGTCTCTGAGAGTTTTTCTAGGATCTCATGCTTTAACTCTCCAGACACTTGCAGATAGGTCTCATCTCGCATGTACTGTAGGTTTCCTTGACGTAACCTGTATTCTACATCAACAGGAAACGTAGGGATCTCAAAAGATTCTGGCCATGCTGTGCGTTTAAGCTGACTTGAAGGACCATCAGAAGACGTAGAGAGGATTTCGGTGTCAGCTGTGCTACATGTAGGTGTTGGTGATGTAACAAGGTAAACAATCTTCAGTGTAGGCTTATCTGGCAAATCATCAATATCAGTGAGATTCACAAGGGAATTATTGAAGTCAGGATCCTCAAACTGAAGAGAGAACTTGTACGGAAGTCCCAGTTTCTCTTCAAGTTGTTCCAATAGTGAATCAACTGTCTGTGGTCTCGCAGGAAGTGTGATTTTTCTGATGTCATTTTCGTGAATAATAATTCTGAGTACAGTTCTCGTCTCCATATTTGGTCTCTCTACAAATAAAAGAATTGAGGTTAAAGATTTACAAAATTTGTCACTGTTCACTCCCCACAAACAGTCTTGTTTACTCTCCTTTGGGTTTTAAAATAAAAAATAACATTCACAATATGTTCTTGTGTTTAAAGGGACAGTTTACCCAAATATGAAAATTGTGTCATCTACTCACCTTCCGATTGTTCCAAACCTGTATAAATTCTTTTGTTTTGTTGGACACACATCAAGAAATTTGGAAAACTGTTCTCATCCCCCACTTACAGCCATAGTAGAGAAGGCGGGGGGAGATGTGAGATCTGAAATTCTTCCAAATATCTTCCTGTGTGTTCAGCAGAACAAAGAAATGTATACAGGTTTGGAATAATCTGAGGATGAGTAAATGACAGAATTAATTTTTTTGGGTGAACTAGCCCTTTAATGCAAATTAATGGGTTTGTTGAGAAATACATGTAAATATGAACAATAACAAAATCTCAGACAAATTCTTATCCAAGTCTCCGGAAACATGGACACAGCCCTTTGCATGCTAGACAGGATGCAACAAGAGTTTTATTTTTTTTTATTCAATTTATTTCGCATTAAACCCACTGATCTACAATCACAATACTTGAAATATAATGTTAAATGAAACAATTAAAATATGCTTTTGTGTCCCTGAAGCTTGAAGCCAATTCCTAGAACAGAACATTTTTCAAAATAATATTTTGTTCCCCGAATAAAAACAAAAGAATAAAACATGAGAGTTTGTACAATTTCTAAATCCCCTTTAACATATGTCATCCATTCAGCATAAGATATAATGTTTCAAGGTAACATAGGTCCTGCCCCTAATTGTATAGGCTGGCAAAGGAAATGGGTCATTTAGATCTGAGGGTTTGATAACTGACAGTGACAGCACATGACTGCACAGTTCAAAAGCACGTAGGTGCTCAATGTACCAACATGTCAGATCTTTACACACGAACAGAACATCAGTGTTAATGACAAGAATTTTGAAAATCTGTCTGAAATCAGGTAGTCCTGAACAAGTACCAAAAGATACAACCATATCTGGATTATACTGGATTCCATCAATGGTCACAGATGATGCTGAGAGGACTGTGTTCTGCACTGCATATGTCTGTCTTAAAAATTCTTGAATATTCTCAGAGAAAGTTGAAATCAAAGTACCCATCACCTTCTCTGTCTGGATGGATGGCTTGAAAAAGGAGGGTGAGTCAACATAATAAGCCATCAGTCTTTGATGCCGGACAGCCAGAGTTTGTGTAACATTTTTAAAGTTTTTGGTGTCCCTAATTACCTGTTTGAAGAATTTATGTTTGCCCTCAAAGCGCATTGTCCACACATCTCTAAGCGGTCCATACATTCTTACAAGCTGCGGATAGTGCTCAATGTAGTGGTGCTTAGGGCGCAATTTGAAATGAGGGAACACTGTTAAAAGTAAATGTCTGTGTTCTGCAATCTTTGCATCAAGGAAATCAAGAGAATCCTCAGTGAACTTAAATGCCACTGCCATTTCTAAAATATCTTTCAGAAGCAACAAAATTCCCCATGTTTGATCATTTTCAGGGATGTCAAAGCCAATAATGAGGGGCAGAAGTCGAATTAGTGCCCAGTTTTCGTGGGCATTACCACCAATGGTACCTCGAGAGGCAAATGTGGCTGGAATGACCTGAGGCTGATCAACTTTGTCTGAGAATTTGTAAGGGAACTCCTTGATAGTTTGATTCAGGGATTCAAGAGAGATTAGTTTTCTTGAGACCAAATCATGGATGCACAAGGACATCTCTATGGGGATGACACCCTCCATAAGATCGTGCATTATGTCAGGTGGAAAACCACCAATTGTGTGAAAGTGTTCCAATCTCTCACTTAAAACACAGCCATCTTTCACACCATACTGCTTTACCAAACTTGCATCCTTCAACACTTCAACCACTTGCCTGTCATGCTCTTGCTTGGTTCTTGGTTCGAATGCTCCCAGATGGACACCCTTCTCCTGGATTTCACTTCTCTTGGCAAAGCAGAACCGACACGGATGTTCAACAGTGAAACTCTCCTGTAAACCAGCCAAAGAATGAGCACCTAGATTATCAGCTGACACAAAAAGCACAGTTCCTTTAACACAGTCCCCTAACTGTTCAATGTACACACCATGCTTTTCAAGGGTTTCAAGGTCTTGAACAAGAGGGCTCAAAACATCTTTGTAACCACGTAGTTTCAATGTGCTAGCTCTGCATAAAATTGCTAACTGAATTAAATGAAGTGATGAACGATCCTTTGAAGGAAGATTGGCTATAACCCAGTACAGAGCAAACATTTTGTGTTTTTTACGTGAGGTGCCAAGAGGATTGGCAACCTCAAATTCGTCAACATAAAGACCAAGGGCAATCCTGAAGGTCTCTGTGCTGAAAAAGTCATTTCCTTGATAGTAACTGCCATCTCTGTAAGAGTTAAATTCATTAACTGAGCGGTCATTACAAAGGACCTTATTTAGAATGTCAGTCCTATTTAGAAGTTTTTGCAACATGTGAAGAACTGGTACATAGGAGACTGATTGAGAATCAAGACTGTACTCAATTGGCATGACAATCGGAAATTCGTTCAGAAAATACGATGCTCTTCTGCTTGCTGTGGAAAGAGGCTCACCAGCTTTGGTCATTGTCAAAATTGGGTTATTGTCTTTAACTGCATTGACTATTTTTTTCACTAATGAATCAGTGTCACTTACTCCATGTTTAAGTAGAATTTGCTGAATAGCATGATAAACAAGGGGCTCTGATAGCAGTAAAATCTGAGTTATTTGTTGCATTATTTCTTGTGCAGCTAAATCAGAAACATGTAAAATAGCCTGCATTTTAAGAAAGAGTGAGGCTAGATTATGCTCTAGTTGATGCTGCAAATCATCAAGATTTTCATTCTCTGCATCATTTTCCTCCATTTGTTCATCTACCAATTCAGGGTACAAAGGCTCTTCTGGTTGCATATTATCTACACTGGGAGCAACGTGCAAATGAATGTCAGACCTCAACTGCCTCTGATCAGAGGTTCTATGCTCTCTACATTTATGAACATTAAACGTAGAGTACACATTGCTCTGAAAAGTGCAGTTTTTATAGGGACACAGCACCATTTCATGATTTTTAAGATGATGCCTTAAGTGACCCAAAAAAATAGATTCTGTGCAGGGCTCCTCAAAATTGCACAGTAGGCAGTGAAATATTAAGCGGGTGTCATCACAAGGACTGGTTTGACTAACATGTGAATGATTTTTGGTCAAATGCACCCTTAGTGAATTAAACGATTTAAATGAGCACAGGCAATCTGTGTGGAGACATGGAATTGGAGTAGTTCTAGTATAGCCTCCATGTTTCAATCTGTAATGTTTTAACAGCTGAGCCCTCTTTTCACACGAAAACAAGCAGAATTTACACTTCCACTCCATGAGTTTTAGCTCTCCAAAGTAAGCATGCACAAAAGATAAACGCTAAAATAATCACAACTACTTGTTTGTTGTAATTCGTACACAACGTTAGCACTGCTCACACGTGAAAGACACGTGCGAAGTAAACTTCGCGGTTTTTACATATCAATAATTGTGAAGCACAAACAGCGTACAAACTGTACGTAAAAACAAATGTTCGATAAAAAAATAGACGCTTTAGTGGGAAAACGCTCTTAAATGGCGGTTACAGAGTTAGTAACCAAACGGGAAAATGCCATGTGCCTCTTTTGCCAAATAAACATGAACGATAGCTCAGTGAGTTCTATCAGACGACTTGCTCTCAATACAGACTGAACAAACGATTTATAGATTTATAGTAGTTGTTCACCGACCTAGTTGCGCAACTAGATCCAGAATACGATGTTAAGTTCTTCGTTTCTGCCTCACGCTATCTTCCATTTACATTGCCGCACACCTGAGCACATGCGCGCGCTTTAAGACCTAATTCTTCTTCTTCTTCTTCTTTGGACTTTGCAAACCAGCTTTGGTGCATTTCCGCCACCTACTGGGGTGGAGTGTGAGGCATTGCTATAAAAGGGAATACACAAACACGCTTAAAGACCACCAACACAGAAGTGTGTTAAACCATTACGATAAAAGTGCAAACCTAATACCAGAAACCCTATAAAAATTATGATAGAATGACAGATAGATTGAAAATGATTCAAGTTTATATCCTATTGGTTGTTACTTAAGAAATATTTAAAAGATATTTTTGTGTGTGTGTGTGAGAGAGAGAGAGAGAGAGATTAAACAACCATCATATATATATATACATATATACTGTATACTGTGTGCGTGCGTGCATGTATTATAATATAGAATATTGTTTTGGGGGGAGAGAGAGATAAAACAGCATTTAGAACATTTGGCACCATGGTATTTGCAAAAGTTAGGTCTTTAGTAGCACTCACTCAATGCTCTAAAGTACAATGTACTTAAGTTGTTTAGTTTCACCATTGCATCCAAAAGTTCACAGAACACAGCATAAGCAAGTAAAAGCAACTAATTTGACAAAATCAGTTAAATGTACTCCCGTTTCTTAAGTAGATCCAGTTATTACTTTTTACAGTGTAAAAGGGTTCTGTGACATCATAAGAACTTGAAAAGGTTCTGTGACATCATAGCAACCTAAAAGGGGTTCTGTGACATCATAAGACCTTAAAACGGTTCTGTGACATCATAGCAACCTAAAAGGGTTCTGTGACATCATAAGAACTTAAAAGTTCATTAAAT
>JAUCMT010046583.1:0-16261 GCA_032357475.1 Enteromius thamalakanensis | reverse complement strand
GTAGGGTCAGTGTAGGACAATACCACATACAGTCTGTACAGTAGAAACACCATTACGCCTATGGAGAGTCCCCACGAGGATAGCAAACCAGACGTGTGTGTGTGTGTGTTCAAAGGAAGAAAGAAATTCATACAGTTTCGGAACATATTTAAGTTCGTTGCGTTCTGAGATGTTCGTTGAGTTCTGATAACAAAGGAATAAGGAATAAGCAATAACAACATTAGGGGTGAACATTACATTTAATTCCTTTACTGTCTCTGTACCATTACAGCAACTATCAGTGGTGCCAGTTTTATACCGTAAATCAGGCATTACAATTGATAACTGGCAACAGTGATTTCAGTTAATTACTGTTCAGTACCTCACATGCTTCGGGTAAAATATTGCATATACATTTACTGAATTTATAATGCAGTGCTCATTGGGGTATTCTAAAACGTATGGAGGATTCTTTCATGTTGCTTCATTTTATAAAAGAGAAAGAAATGTTTACACAAATACATTTTATTACTTAAGTGTTAGGTATCTATTGTACAACATAATCACACAAAAAAAACTTTGCCCCTTCATAACAACGAGCAATAATATCAACATACAGTAATATCAAAAGACACAAATATTTTTAAGACATGTCTAATCCTGCCCTCCACACACACAAAAAACAAACTTGGATACAACACCCAAAATCTACATCTCAGCCACCATTTACCCTCAGGTTATTCCAAACCTGCAGTAGATCAACATGAATTAAATAACCTTTATATGTTTTGGAGTTTGGAAAGTCTTGTTTTAACACGTATCTTTGATGATGAGTTAGTGCAGCAGATAAATCGAACTGTTCGTCAGTGCAATGTGTCACTTTCCCTGCAATGCTCATCCTCTTACATGAAGTTAGAAGGCAATCTCCTGAAATATGAAGTCACCATAAAAGCTAAAGCTAAATACTAGTGATTTTACAGTAATTTACCCAGAAATCTATAGTGTATGTAACCAGTGTATGTACAGTGTATGTAACCAGATTTAAGTTGATAAAAGAGTTCAAGTTCTTTACATCGATTTTCTTCTTTCTAATCAGCGGTGGACAACACAGGGGGGCAGTGTTTAGCACTGAGTACTTCTCTCCGCGCAGCTGTCACAGATGCATGCTCCATTTATCTTCTGAATGCTCTGTGAAATCATAAATTAAAATACAACCAAACGTGCTACCGTTACTGATACAGTATAATCAGACAAACAGCTTTCCTTTCATTTTGATCTAAAATGGACAATGCATCCTTGTCACATACTACACACAGTAACTAATTATATAAAGAGCCATGGGAGTTTATTATTTAATGTGAGAGTACAGTACAGTTAATGTGGTTTAGTGTACACTATACGTTAGTCACTAACATGACCTTTAGGTAATCTATAGTAATAAAAAAATGTCTGTATTTCAGAATTGTTTCATTACTATAGTGTCAGCACCTTGAAAAGGGCTATTCCAATCTCCTTGAATAGTTGAAAAACCACTATAAAGGAGAATAAACAGCACCCGTGTGAGTTCAAGAGACTTTATTGAAAATAAAAATAATATGAAAATGAAAGCATTCTGTAAGTCAAACCATTAGTCATTCAGCAGCAAACATAGAAACCAATGTTTCTTTGTGGGAAATACTAGACTTTAGTATGCATGTTTTTTTTTAAAACTTGTTTTAAATTAAATAAGCATGTTTAGTAAAATTACATTGCCACTCATTTTGGTGTTATAATCAGGTATATGAGATATAATACTGTATAGAAAGACTGCCAAGAGTGTTAAGACATTCAAAATTGCAATGCTTGTAAATTCATACCCTGTCACGTAGGGGTATGAATATACAAATGCCACTGTGTCAATGCAGCACAATTAATGGTCTATTAGCCACTAGAAACAGATACATATTAACTTACATGAACTCACTGGATTCCTATTAAGAATTGCAATGCAGTAAAATGACATTTTATGTTGCATAAATCATCACATAAAATCTTAAATATAAGTCAACACCAAAATGCATACATGAAAAAATTATACATTACATTTTAACTCACCAAAGCCTGTTTCTTTGATATAAATAATAAAACATTCTGAACAGAGAACTGTTAACACAGAGCATTTACAGTAGATATACAACTTGTGAATCCAACTCACAATGTAATCACTAGCTATTGAGACAAGTTTGAAAAGAAAACCTATAGAGCTTGAGCATGTGTTTTATACTGTAGGCTGTTGTTTCATCCATCTGGAGCTGGGTGTACATTTGACAAGCTAAACAGCAAATGACCTGTTAAAAAGTCACATCATTACATTCAAATCAATATCTATTACTTGCTTCCTTACTGTATCATCACAGTTGCATTGCCAAAAAGTTTCAATTCTTCTGTGGTCCACTGATAAATTAATCTTACTTTTGTGTAGACTACTTGTGTCTGACACTTTCAGTTACTGTATTCACATTATTGCAGTGCACAACACAGCATTAAACAAAGATGTAAACAAAGTACATTGCTTCATAAAACTATTACAATTACTTGAAGCACAGTCAATATCAATAATGTTTAGCCAAGTAAAATGTCAAAAGTTGAACAATCAGGTCTTTTTATGAAAGGCTGAAAAATCATGAAATCACACACAACAAGATCACCTGGTTTGAAATTGTACAAATACAATTGTTTCAGGACCAGAAGAAAAAAAAAATGGATATCATGCATTGTATGGAATATATTTTTTGTTACAAATAAACCAGCAATAAATCTATACAAGCGTAATTAACCAGAAATCTATTTTTTACCACTTAGCGAACTCAAAAGAAGCATATTTTATCACAATTTATTGCTCACATTACATGTATGATAACTTGAATACATTTTTAAAGTACTGTAAAATATTGAGAAAGCATTTAAATAAATAAGAGCAATGACAACTGCTAGACATTCAGCATGCTAAGTTTCTGCGCTAAAACTCAAAACTATTTCTAATTAATAAGACAATGCATCATATTCTTGTACACAGACACAATTCCAAAATTGCCTAAATACAGGTTGCTTATTAGAATACTTTTTTTTTACTGCAGAGACCTTCAATGTAGTGAATAAATACAGTTTGCAGAGAAGCCCCTGTTGGGTGAAGTTTTTATGTGCATTTAATTGAACTGGCTTAATTACACCAAATGTAGTTCAGCCATCTGTATCATTTCCCAGGTTTTAAGAACACAGATGAGGCCCAAAAATAATTTAAGAATGTCTTAGATAAGAGCATAATAAGACTTCAGGAGGTTGTCATGGTTGAAGGGTCAGTCCACATGGCTGCCACATCTCTGAACCTGCAGAAAGTAGCAATATGTTAGCATGTACCACATCAAGAGTCAATAGCCAGGTTTCCATCCAAAGTTGCGAATTTAATTTGGAATATTTTATATAACATTAGCAAATAAGCACAGTTTCCATCCAACAGTTCAATAGAGTAACTATATAAAGATCACGTCCTGATACTATATCTCTAAGAAAAGTAGTAGAGGTCATGCAATTGAAACATTTTCAAATATAGTAGATTACTTCTGCGTCATTTTTTTTTTCTCGAATAAAGGGATTATTTGAAATTTGGTGTTTTCATAACTTTAATCTAATGCTTCATTCAAAATGCACATACAAACTGTGATGGAAACATACAGTAGCTAATGACAAGAGTCAAAAATAAAGAATAAGAAGCCCTTTTTTTCAATAATATATTACAATATTACTGTTTTGACTGTTTTTATTATACATAAATTAAGACTTGGTGAACAAAAGACTCTTCTGTTTAAAGAAATGTAGGTTTTTGGTAAACATTTCATATTTTTTCCCCTAATAAACTGAGCACAGCTGAGAAAATAGTCCAACAAACATTGTTGAATCCAAAATATGCACACACTGTCAGTCCATGCTAAATATAGAAATGTATTATTACAACTGCAAGCAATGTTTCGATCCACTGACCTTCATAAGTCACTGGATCGAAAGGTTGTTTGTACTTTTAATAAACATGTCTGTTATCAGTTTAGTATTTAAATGCATCCGTTTTTACCAGTAACATACAACTTACTGTGAATCTCACCTGGCATTTATGAGGTACTGTGCCAGGCTGATGTTGGCAGGTGTTCCCGTAATGGTGATCTGACGGTCTGATGACCCCTCCATGGCATTAGCGATTTTGATTTGAGCTCCAGACATTTGACGGATTTCATTAATTTTGGTGCCTTGACGTCCAATTATGCAGCCTATTAGCTGGAAACATAAAGACAGATAGATGTCAGTCTGGAAAATCAACAACTCTTCCTTAAAGGGTTACTCCACCCCAAAATGAAAATATTGTCATTAATCGCTTACTCCTATGTTGTTCCAAACCCATAAAAGCTTTGTTCGTCTTCAGAACACAGTTTAAGGTATTTTTGATGAAAACTGGGAAGCTTGTGACTGTCCCATTGACTGTCAAATAATTATGACTTTCAAGGTGCAGAAAAGTACGAAAGACATCGTCTGAATGTTTCATATGACATAACAATAACAACTTTATTGAAAGATCAGCACTGTAACGTAGCGCCATTTTTGGCAGAATCTGGTGTACGCACATAATGTACGCAGTTCCGTGTTAGACGCAATGGAGATATGTCTTGTTCGTGTATTTACACTTTGATTTGTGCAAAAAGAGTATCACATTGTGTCGAACTGCATACGTACAGTAATGTCTGTACATCGGATGCTGGCCAAAATGACAAATCATTAAATAATTTATTTTCCTCACACAAAAAGTATTCTCATACGGCTGAACCACTGATGACAGATTGAGCATTTAGATGATGTCTTTCATACTTTTCTGTACCTTCACATTCGTGATTGTTTGGCAGTCAATGGGACAGTAACAAGCTTCCCAGTTTTCATTAAGAATAGCTTAAATTGTGTTCCAAAGATGAACAGAGCTTTTACGGTTTAGAACGACATGGGGGTAAGTGATCAATGTCAAAATTTTCATTTTGGGGTGGAGTAACCCTTTAAATTCATCTTCAGTACAACTGCCCAATGCATTACTGAAGACAAAGAATTACGCTCACATCATTTGGAATGGTGAGTTCATGAGTACTGGCCTGTGCACTGGCATCCACACCTAGAAACAGAAAGACAGCCAAAGAACTGAGAAACACAACTGAGAAAACATTTTTTCACAATAACAACCACGTTAAAACTGTACATTATAAAATGTATTGGCATTTTAAAAAACTAAAAATGCTTTAGTAAAAACCTGTACTATATACAGAGAGAAACTGTAATTAATTTATAGAAACATTTCTTGTAAATGTAAATACCTAAAATACTATTAATTACACTTTACAGTTTCTTATGCATTAAAATGTATATTTTCAAAAAGTCAACTGACATTCCCAGAATTCCCTGTGTAATTTTGCAAAAAAATTAAATTTTCTATTTATAGCATAGGGCATTTCTTAATGTTATGTCTTTACCTGCTTATCTAAGGAGTGTTTCTATCCATGTCTGTACATTCTTAGGTACAAAAGTTGGCGCTGGGTTGTATCTTTTCAAAAGGTAGCTACTAAAATGTGCCACTTAGTACCTTCAAGGTACTAATATGCAACCCATCAAGGGGAAGAAGAGTGAAAGACAAAAGTGAATGAAAGACCTACAGGTATATAGTGAAGGGAGGGTTGGGTACGTACCAGGGAAAGCGGGGGTGGTCTGTCCGAGGGAGGTAAAGGGGGTTTGCTGCATAGCCAGCTGATGAAGCTTTGTCAACTGCTGGGGGAGGGAGGAGGGTCAGTACACCTAAAGTTATGATTAAATAAAGGAATCCTGCTTGGACCTTTACAAACGTATCTAGACACTAACAAGGGGAAGCTGTGAGTAATCTAATATACAACTGTCTTTTATTAAAAACACAAAAATAAAAAATCTATCAGTTGTATGAATTTTAATAAAGCAGGTCATGAAAAAAGAAAAAGCAATAAGGTTAACAAGAATGCTACACTAAAGAGGGTAAAAGGATTAGAAACTACTTTATACTCACGTCTGGGTGTGGGATGGCGTATTGTCCCTGTATAGTGTAGGCCTAAGAGAGATGGACAGATTCTTTAATGTACATACAGAGGTCAATATCACTGTAAACATATAAGTGTGTGTATATATATATATATATATATATACATATATAACATTTCTTTTCTATAACTGCTGTAATTATGTTTAATAATAATCAAATATATAAAAGTTTTTTTTTTTTTTTTTTTTTGAATGAGATACTATGAGGTATATAATGGTGGATATGGATGGTGAAAAACCTTTAAAAAAGTGAAAAAATTAAATCATAGTATGTAAATGTAAATTTATGTTATTCAATTCAACCATAAAACCTAAAACTGTATTTTTTTTTTTTGGTAAATTTCTGGCAACCACAGCTGTAAATTACTGTAAATTGTAAAGATCATTTTGCGTCAAGTCATTTATCCATCCAAAAAGACTGTAATTAAATTTTACATTTATCACGTCGAGGTATACATATTATAAAATTTCAGATGAGAATTTATTTAAGCAAATGGCTCACCTCCCACATAGTTCTACTGTTTGTATGTATGTACTGTACTGTCTGTCTGAACTTAATGTGTTTATCGACCATACTTACAGGCAGTGGCTGATGCTGCAGTAACAGGCTGAGGTTGGCTGTGGCTGGTGCTGTCAGAGTGTCTGCTCTTACCTGGCCCCCAGAGAAGATGACTGGAGCAGTTGCGGGCTTTGGCCTGTATGGAATTGTGGCACCTTTTGGTGGGGACTGGCAAAGGTCAGTGGAGGACAAATAAAGATAGAAAAGTGAGGGCACACTATAATATAGCAGAACATAATAGATGCAGTGGATGCTTATATGGTTACCAAAATGAGACTGTAAAAAAAAGTCAATGAAGTTTGACATTAGTTGATGTATGGGCTTTATGTTGTCATATTTGATATATACAGCCTGTATATGCATGTGCTGATAAATATTTGGATTGGATCTGAAAGTGGATATAGTGTTATAAATCTATCTGATCAATACATTAGCTTTTTGTAAATTGAGAGTTGTCCACAGATAACAGAGGTGGGTGAACTGTACCTCAAAACAAAAACATTTGTCTATTCCTTACCTCCAACATGACCACACAGATCTGCTTCACACACTGGATAATGGCCTCTGGAGCACCTGAGATAGTGACTGCCCGCTCAGTAGAATTGGGCAACATGTCTCCAGCCACTTGCACTTGAGCCCCTGTAGACTGGAGACCAATCACATTACATTCAGCGAGGATAGAAACCCTTGGAATAAAGCACTACCATACATACTTGTTTAATCCAAGTAAAAAAGGATAGGTTTGCTGTTGTCTTGAAGTATCAATGACATTCTGTCCTTTAAATACTTGCTGCACTTTATGAAATATGCGGATCATAAAGAAATTACAAGATTAAACATACCTCCCTCATCTCCTTAATCTTGGAGCCTCCTTTCCCAATTAGAGAGCCACACTGACTGGCCGGCACCACCAAACGCAAAGTCACTGGAGGCTTACTAGTAGCCTGGCTATTGCTCATAGAATTAATTATATCCTATGTAGAACCAAAACATCAATACTATTAGTGTTACAATTTAAATTTGTTTCTTTTTGGGTTATACTAACTTTTTTAATTAGAAAAAGGTCTCATACCTCCTCAAACTTGTATGCAATCATGGCAAATGCCTTAAATATGGCATCTGTGGGTCCTGTGATGGTAACTATTCGCTCTGGGCAATTCCCCTCTGAAATATTTATGCGTGCATTACTCTGTAAAAAAAAGTTGGCACTGTTTGTTAATAACCATGGGATACTTATTACAGCAACTTAAAATAACTTGTAATGTTACTTACATCCTCACGCATCTTCTTCACAGTTTCTCCTTTCTGTATAGAATAATTACATTTTGGATTAAATGCACATGTTAATGTTAATGTACAATTTAAAAAAGAGACTTTTACAAACTTTACCTTGCCTATGATGCTGCCAACCTCCTGCAGTATAAAAAAAGATAATGTGTTTATTGTAGTAACAAACTTAAAATGTATTTATTATCTAGCTAACACATGAGTGCATAACACAACGAAATATCTGTTCTTCGATTGGTGGAATGAATGATCAATATGGTGCAGTAACAATGTGGAAGGTTTAGATTAGAGGCATGTTGTTCTTTTACCTTGCCATGCATGAGGAGTCTGATAGTCAGAGTGACATTGAGACCTCCTTCAGACTGAACTTTGTTGGGCTCCATGGTGAGGATTTAGGACTGGTTGAATTAGTTAGGAACTCACAGGAGCAGTTGAGGAATGCAGGGGCCGGTGGTCACCACACAGTCACCTACAAATTTAAAAGGAGCAAAAAAAAAAAATTGAAAAACCTTACATATTAAGATTTTCATTTTGAAACAAATGCAGATGTACTGTACAACCCAACAAGTTGGGATGACCCTTTTCATTTTTAAGGAATTGGTTAACTCGATCAATTTAAGGTTTAAAAACAAATAATGCGTAGTGTGTACTTGTTTCATTTGAGCACACTGAATAAGAATACTTCGTAAAGTGGACATTGGATTAAAAATTAACTTGATGTGTGCATATAAATATAAGTGAAAACAATCACCATCCAATGAAAAATCCATTCATTTTTTCCACACTCAGACAGCTGTAATGACAACAATGTCTCATATCTGGATGTAGTGGAAGTGAACATAAGAGTCTTTATTTTCTACTGACAAGACATTCAGGATGAAGTGAATTAGTTTTGTTTTTGATGATAATGTGCCACCAAATATACAGACACGCAAAAAACAGGGGTGAGCAGTATTAAGAGATGGCTAGCTGATGTTTTTTTTTTTTGCAGACATTTCGTTGTGACCTTAAAGAATCACTTGTGGAAAATATGCATTCCCTTTATTATGCAATTTAACTAAAGATACCATTAAAATAGGTTACTTAGTCTATCTGAGATTAGCTAGTAAAATCTTTAAAATAAAAATTTAGCTAGCACATATGCATGTGCTAACATAACTAACCAAGAGACTAACCTATGAGTGAGCGTAGTTATTGTTTTTAAATAAATCAGTATAAATAGCTCACTGTTCATTGGCCCATTACTAACCTAAAAAAGGCTCTATACTCTTCAGCACAAAACTCAGACACAACAGAAACTCATTTAAGTCTCAAAATAACAGAACATTAAAAACAAGCCCTCTGTGCACTTTTTGTGCGACAATGTGCCTTACTGCACGTTTTGTCGCAGTTTCACTGATATGCTTTTACTGATATAAAAAGGCATTTGTTGAGGCAACCGTGCCATTTCAACTTCCTTTTACACTGGTTACACGTGATTCAAACTGTTGCTCCTCACCTCTTAAGTATGTTTAAACTCCATAAGCTACCAAACATACCTATTGTTTATGAAAACCCATAGATATGAAGATGGATATGTGTGATGCGTTCAAAAGCATCAGTTTTCAAATATCCCAGCATATTAATATTGTTTTGAAGTCATGACATGATATTCTTTAAGTAATTGTGCAAAAAGCATAAAATATAGGATACAGTATGGTTACTAATTAAGTGATCATATGCATTACAGTAATGTCATCAGCCAGTCAGAGATTATCAGCATGTCAGGACATCATTTTCTTGTGGCTGCATTATTTCACAGCTCAGGTGACTGGTGCAAATAAACAATAATATGTATAGGAAAAATGCTTTTATTAAATAAGATAGAATAGATTGTTAAAATTAACTAATTTCAGAAAACAACATTTTCTGAACTTAATGTACAATGAATTGCATGTCAGACCAGCAGGCAGAGGTAGTATGGCACAGAGAGAGATGGATGAGATCTACAGCCAGATGTCCTCCAATCTCCCACAGGACACCAGATTACATAAAGACTTTAATCCAGATTAACAAAATCCAGGGGTTGATGTCTAGTTTTAACAGCAAAAATAATCTACAGAAATCCACTACGATCATGCCAGACCTAGAAGACCAGAAGCTGATGACAAATAAATAAACCTTGGTTGTATAAAAGAAGAGGTTGAAAGATATAGAAACAGTTCATATGTTGATGTATTTGTTTCTTAAAAGCCTAAGAAATTTGTGATTAATTCAAATCTTAAAAGCTCAAGAGCATGTTGAACAGAATATAATTTTTTGGTAACAGTGGGATGAGCGATTAATCATAAGGGAGGATTATATACTAGACCCTTTCATAAGGGCCAATCAGGCTAAAACAGATGGCGTTATTTTGCGCCAAGGGGATCATAGTGGAATCAGGTCTGAAATACTTTTGCATCCATAATGTCTCAGAGGAAAGGACACACTAAGGAGAGTGTGGACAGGAGCTTTGTTTTTTGCATTATGTCTAATTAGAGTTTCACTTCTGTCTAATGTGATGAGGTTGTGTATAAACAAAATGGTCACATATGGCATTGTTTGAGGCATGTTTGCTTTAAATTAGCAAATGCAGTCTCTTTTTCAAACTCTTTTTTTTTTTTTTTGTTCTTTGCTTCTTCACGCGGTGCAGTTATATGAAGATCTCACAGACTGAATCACAGCCAATGCACACTAAAATTAATGCACACATTAATTTGCACCAGAGCAATAATTTTCAATCAGTTTTCTAATTTGCTGCTTGAATCTGTAATATTCTGCTTTCATGCATAACTATTGGTTTGTGACCACAGCTCACGTATAGAGAATTCATGGTTAAAAAAATGCCATTGCTATTATAGGATAAAGTTGTCTGTAACTGCTGGTCTAGGATAAGTTTTATAAAGCCAAAGATTAGTGAAATGCAAAAGCTGAGTCTACATTAGTGATTGCAGACAGCTGCTATTATGCATCACTTGCTCCATTTACAGTATATGCAGAAAAAAACTGATATATAGATTTATAAAAAGGTAATTGTATTATATCACGAAATACACAGTAATAATTTATTAAACCATGTAGTCTAGCTACTGATGTACTTCCAGTATACCGGTGGTATAATAGACATTACCTGAGGTGCTGTGGCCTACACATTACAGTATGTCCACAGTTTAGGCACCCCCACTAATTTCAGAGGCATCAACAGTGATTTTGGGCTGTGCACAGCATTGTAAGAGCAGCATTGCTTATGACATCTGATTGGGAAAGTGGGTCAA
Source organism: Enteromius thamalakanensis (assembly GCA_032357475.1). Lineage (NCBI taxonomy): Eukaryota > Metazoa > Chordata > Actinopteri > Cypriniformes > Cyprinidae > Enteromius > Enteromius thamalakanensis. The sequence goes on along the minus strand of JAUCMT010046583.1, from coordinate 5,014 downwards.
GCTTTCTACTAAAGAGCTTCTGGCCTCTTCCTCTGTAGCGGCTATCAAATTAAGCACGCTTTGTGCATGGCTGAGCAATGCTCAGAAAAAGCTCCCCCCGTTTCCATTGCGCATCTCTGCACGGCACTCAATGTAGAAAAATGAATTGTTAGAAGAGGGTCTTCCCACTCTGCACTGTGACTGAGGTTTAGTTCCAGCAAAGAGTGACATCTCTTATTTAAACCTACTGAGGCGTGAACTGCATTACATACAGAAAGAAGATATTAACAATGAATCCATTAAAGATAGACCACTTTATTTGTATTATATACATGTATGTTCTTATTTGTTTTTAGTAACTGGCTTACTTGGAACACATATAAAGGGATTATTATTATTTTTGTATTTATTGTCTCATAACATTATTTTTTATTGTTGTCCTATAATATCATATTGCATTGTGGCGATGAACTTTAAATATGCCGAACTTCACAGGAATAAACAAGAGCTTATTGTGATTGATTGGTGGTTTAAAGTTAATAAATCCTTCTTATTAGTTTGAATTTCAAGAAGAGTAACAGGAAAACTAAATAATTTTCTCAAACTTGTGATTCAGCCAAGAAATATAACACATGGCAAACATTTATTTTGCAAACAAATATTTCAGAGGAGGTTCTGACATAAACCATGATCTGATTAAAAAAAAGTTACACATGTAATTTTCATGCAAAAGATATGGCAAATGGATATACCCTGTTCTGCAAATATGTCATTGACTTCTTTTTTTATGTAAATGTTGTATATTCACAGATTGCTAAGATTTATTTTTAAAGTATAAATCCCCTAAGGAACCTCATATCCTGAATCACCCTAGTAAATCCAAGAGCATGAATTGATATTGCTATTTTATGAGGATGATAATCAGGATAATGACTGTGCCGATATTTTCAGTTCTGATTAAAGTCAATTCTGCGAAGCAGTGCCACCTCAACTATCTGTCACATACAAAGACGGTCCATATATCCATAGACAAGTCTCGTTGTAATTGCCCAATAATTAAATTATCTTACATAAGCTTAGTTAAATGTACACATTGTTGTGCAGACAGTGGTGAGGAAGAAATAATGGTCAAAATCTAATTGACCAGTTTCCCCAAGAGACAGACTACACACTTTTCTACGGACATGCATTGTTCTTTTGTATATGTTTAATTAGGTGTAGTGACTCATTTAGGAATGTCTTTGAGAATCAAATCCAACCATTTCCGAACAATGTCCAGCACCGTTTAAACAATAGTTGTAGCGATTCATGAATTAATAATATATGTTTGACCTGCGGTCGGCCTAGAAAACTAAACTAGTTTCAAAGCAGATATGTTAAATGTAATGAAGATCAACGTCTAGACTACATTTTTGTAGTGCTATTTATAGCAGGATCAGCTAAAATGATGTAACGTCAACACATATATAATTGCGTTCAATCAAAATTAATAGAAATATACATAAAAAATATCTTACATATTATCCATTTCCTTTCAAATTTTAAATGCATATATAGTAATAGATATTCAAAGCAAAACATCCTTCTGAAACATTTTCAGAATACAATAAAAATAGAAGATTGAAAAGAGACTTTACCTTTGGTGCTACTGGAAACAGACGGCCACCACTTTCGATGTTTGCGAAAAGATTAATAAAAACAGGACGACGGGCTATCTTCTCGGTTAACTCCGATTGAAAGGTGGTATCCAATTGGCTAGAAGATGGAGTCATGTGAACACAACGTCACAACACGTGACTTTCTCACGGAAAGGAATGATGGCAAAAACGCTATTGGACTGAAGTGAATTTGGGGTTCGTTTTGATTATTGGACAGAGTTGTGAAATGCTGAAAGCAGGTCAGGAGACCATGGGTGCGGGGCAAAGGGGTTTCCCCTCCTGTGAAATATCCAAATCTGTCCAATCAAACATCCTGGCGATTCAGCAAAAACAATTGGATGGTGCTCATCTGTGTCATATGTGTTCTTTACCCTGAGGGTGTCCCTGTTATAATGATAGATATTTATTCCTACAATGAGTAGCAAATCTCCTAATCACCTACTGCCCCACATCACCAAACAAAGCAGTGTTTCAAACCAAAGGTATACTAGGTACCAACTTTATGGCAACAATAGCGGTTGCTACATCCACAGACGAGACACAAGGTGCGTGCCAGGTTCCTCAACACCCACATGACAGTAGATAAGTTAAAAGGGTTCCTGCAGTCACACCTGGGAAATCAGAGCAGCACAGAACTAGTTCAAGAATTGATGTGCACCAAGCGAAGCGACCATGAGACACCTCAGCAGTTGTTATACCATGTAATGGGGTTGAAGCAGAAAATACTTTATGCAGCAAGGCAAGCTGATTCAGATCGCAAGTGTAGTGCAGCCACTGTGCACACAGTATACTAGAGCCTGAGTCACCAATGTAAAGACATCCGCAGCGAATTGAAGCCAATTGCTTGCTAACAGTACACTAACACTTAATGAAAGCACAAGTGATGAAAATGAGAAACTGCGACAACTTGGCCCACCGACCAGAACAGCGAGTCCACAGAGAGTAGTGCTTAAGTCCATAGTGAACCTGGCAGTGACGAGGGAGGAAGAACAGAGGCTTCATCAAAATGACCCAATCAAATAACTGACCTCACAAATCGACACTCTTACCAAACATGGTTGATCCACTACAACACTCGGGAGCCAGCCACTGCAGAGGGACAACCATTGGCCGCAGAATGAATGTCTCAAACTGAATCAACCTTCTTGAAGCTGGAGGGACCTAAAGGACTAAAAGCCATAGATCAAAGACGTATCAACCAGAGACAAAAGGACAAATCAAACCCAAAAGTGGAACACAGAACAAACAGTCTTGATCATTACCAGATCAAAACTGACATCATAATTAAACTGATAGCAAAGCACTAACCCAGTGCAACTTGAACGGACTCACCATGAGGGCAATGCTCGACACAGGGCATAGGACAGCATAGTTGATCATGTGTGGAAAGAGAAATACCTACCTGATATTAAGGTGAGACCACTGCAAGACTTACTGGGATGCAGGGATGATCTGAAGTTGTGTGCAGGTAATGTAGATCCTATTCCATTTGACGGATGGACAGTAATTACCATCAAACTTGCTAGGAAATGAGGACCCTGGCCTGTCCATCAATGTACCATTCCTAGTAAGCAAAATGCCAATTGAGAGCACTCCTGGGCTTCAATGTGATTGAGGAACTGATTCAGGGTTAACCTGAACAGCTCGTGCAAACACTTACCACTCAATTAGCTGGAGCTATTGATGTCCCAAATGAGAAGGCACAAACCCTAATTGACATTATACGGACTGCAGAAGAAGATGAATGTGGTCGTCTAAGGGTCGGCCAGAGTGGAGTCATCATTCCAGCAGGACACTTACACATCTTTACCAATAGGGAATTACACAGAATGTGATATAGTTCTACCACAGGGCACGGTCCTTGGGACACTGCAGCAGATAGAAAGAAAAGTGGAACCTGGACAATAAAGAGGAGCAAGGCAGACAGTCAGGGTCCAGATGGCAGGGACAGAGGAGGCAGTCACTCACACAGGCTTGTGGCATCCTCCTGTTGACTTGGGGCATCTGAGTGACAGTCAACGTGAAATTGTACAGAAGATGTTATAAGATGTGTAGTCTACCGTCTACAGTAAAGGTGACGATGACATTGGATGCAAGTCATTTGAAGAGCATGTTGAGAGCTTTAGGAGAGTGTTAAGGACCCTTCGGTGTCACATTGTAAAACTGAAACCTGAAAAAAGTTAGATGCTCTGAAAAGAGGTCATGTTCGTAGGGCGCCTAGTGTCTGCTGAAGGAGTGAGGATAGATCCAAGGGACCTGGAAGCTGTTCGATTTCTTGCACTTAGGACCCCACAGACCGATCCACGCTTTGGGAACCCGGCTAAGTTACACCATGATCAGGGCCATGAATTTGAGAATGAATTGTTCCGGACTCTCAGACAACTAGCTGGCATTGGGCACTCCCGCACTTCATGGAAAGGTTCAACCAGACCCTATTGCAGATGCTGCTGTACAATTTCACGTTGACTGTCACTCAGATGCCCCAAGTCAACAGGAGGATGCCACAAGCCTGTGTGAGGGACTGCCTCCTCTGTCCCTGCCATCTGGAGGTCCAGGTTCCACTTTTCTTTCTATCTGCTGCAGTGTCCCAAGGACCGTGCCCTGTGGTAGAACTATATTACATTCTGTGTAATTCCTTATTGGTAAAGATGTGTAAGTGTCCTGCTGGAATGATGACTCCACTCTGGCTGACCCTTAGATGACCACATTCATCTTCTTCTGCAGTCCGTATAATGTCAATTAGGGTTTGTGGAAAGGTTCAACCAGACCCTATTGCAGATGCTGAGGATGTTGACAGACAAGGAAAAGGAGAGATGGAAGAACTACTTACCTCAGGTTGTACACGCATACAACTGTGCCCGCCACGACATCCCTATCTCCCAGTTGATCTTTGGTCTGGTGAAGCCAGAGAAAGAAACAACACCTAAGGGGTACGCAAAGCAGTGGGCACACAAAATGAGTGAAGCCTACAAGAGCACTAAGAGTCACAGTCGGCAGTCAAGTGTGAGAGGGAAAGTGAGGGAGGTTGTGCTAAAGGCAGAAGATCGAGTATTGGTTAGAAACTTGGAGAGCAAGGAGGCCCAGGAAAATTATGGTCCTACTGGAAGAAAGCTGTATATATGGTGAAAGAACAAGCATCAAACAACCTTGTTAAATATCCTGAGAACAGTGACAATAGAAAGACCAGGAGACTACATAGAACCTGTTGCTACTTGTACTTTACTTTACTTTACTTGTCCTTTACTTGTAAGTTACTTGTAGAAGCTCCAGCAATGACACCCGTGTCGACGATACCTGAAAAAAACAGTGAGACACACAAGAAACGACAACATGGATGACAAAGACAGTGACCTGGCAAGCTCCGATGCAGAGAGTAG
>JAUCMT010046582.1:0-16272 GCA_032357475.1 Enteromius thamalakanensis | reverse complement strand
CACCATGATAAACGGCATCTAAGGAAGAAAGAAGATAAGAAGGTGCAAACTGATATACAACATCGCCGTAGTCAAGGACTGAGAGAAAAGTAGCAGAAACTAATTTCTTTTTCACATTGAATGAAAAACAAAACTTGTTTCTGAAGTAAAACCCAAGCTTGATTTTCAGTTTATTCTTCAGTTGAGTGATATGAGAACTAAAAGATAGGGCATCATCAACTATGATGCCTAGATATTTGTACTCTTTTACTAGTTCAATCACTGTACCTTGAAGGGTCTGGAGAGATACTATATTACTTGCAAGTTGTTTTTTTTTTTTTTTTGAGTTAGAAAATAACATATACTTGGTTTTATCAGTGTTCAGAACAAGTTTTAAACTATGAAGCCTTAACTGAATAATATTGAAGGCTGACTGAAGCTTAAACAAGGATTGCTGACCAGAAGTAGCGCTACTGTACATGACAGAATCATCAGCATAAAAATGAAAATTAGCATCCTGAATATTGTAATCGAGGCTATTTATATAAATGGTGAATAAAAGAGGCCCCAGCACCGATCCTTGAGGAACTCCTTTTAGAATCTCTAATGAATCTGATTGTTTACCTTCTGCTTGAACACACTGGGTTCTTCCACTCAGATAATTTTTAAACCAAGGGAGGACGTGACTTGATAAACCAACAACCTTCAATCTCTGCAGCAGTATTTCATGATCGACAGTATCGAAAGCCTTTGATAAGTCAATAAAAAGTGAAGCACAAAATTCACCATTGTCCATTGAACCTACAATATCATTTAAAACTTTCAAAATAGCCGTTGTAGTACTGTGCTTTTTGCGAAACCCAGACTGACTGATAGACAACACTTTATTTGCATTCAGATAGCATGTCAACTGTTCACTAATAAGACTTTCGAGTATCTTTGATAAAATGCAGAGCTTTGAGATTGGTCTGTAATTATTCATTATAGTGGGATCCCCTCCTTTTAGTAAAGGAACGACAAAAGCTGACTTCCAAATTTCTGGAATAACACCAGTATTTAAAGAAAGATTAAAAATATAAGTTAAAGCGGATGTGATAAAATCAGCTGCTAATTTCAGATGCACCGGCTCCACACAATCAGGACCTGGAGATTTATTTATGTCGAGTGAACAAAGTGCTTTATGAACGTCAGTGCTCTTAATTTGATTGAATCTAAATTCTTCTTTTTCTAGGTGACTTTCTGCGTTAATGAAATCAGAATCGGAACCTATAAGATTGTGTGATTTAAATAGACTCCCAGAAGCAACGAAATGCTTATTAAAGCAATTAAGCATATGATCTTTATCTGATATGCTAGTGGAGTCTATTTTTATACTTGAAGGAAAGCTAGACTTATTTTTACTGCCTGATATCAGTTTTATGTTCTGCCAAAATTTTTTTGGGTTATTTGAATTAGTAGTAGTATTTTCAATAAAATAATCAGCTTTTGCTTTTCTAATAGCAACAGTGCATTTATTCCGTAGCTGCCTAAAACTGACCCAGTCAGAGCTAATGTCAGATTGTCTAGCTTTTGCCCAGGCAACATCTCGCTCACGAATTAGGACAGATAGGGCTTCAGAAAACCAGGGATTATCCCTACCTTTAACACGGAATTTTTTAAAAGGTGCATGTCTGTTGATGATCGATAAAAAGCCATCATAAAAATATTTCCAGGCAGACTCAACATCGGGAATAAGAAAAATCCTGTCCCACTCATAATGTGCCACATCAAAGAGGAAGGCTTGTTCGTTAAAATGTCGCATACATCGTCTAGTGATAATACGTGGTTTAAACTTAGGCAATTTGGTATCTCTAACTATAGCAACGACGCAGTGATCACTAACATCATTAGCGTATACAGAGGCTAGAGAGTACTTATGGGGCAAATTACTAAAAATAAGATCAATTAATGTGGACTTTTTGTAATCCTTCAAGTTAGGTCTAGTAGGTTTCTCAACTAGCTGGAAGAGATTCAGAGAGTCACAAATTATTTTGAAGTCATCAGACACTGACTGTAGCCAGTTCACATTAAAATCACCAAGAAGAACAAGCTCCTTGTAGTTTAAAGAAATTACAGAGTGCATCAGAGAGGAAATGGCATCAGTACTAGCTGATGGAGGTCTGTAGCAGCCAACTACAGTGAGATGTAAAGTCTTGGAAACGATAAGGTTTAAAGCTAATAATTCGTACTTGTTGACTACTGACTCAGAGAGCAACACAGTAACTTTAAAATTGTCCTTAACATAAATTGCTACCCCTCCTCCTCTTTTTGGTCTATCAGTCCTATAAACAGAATAACCGTCAATATCTATGGAGTTATCTGAAACTGTTTTTTTGAGCCACGTTTCAGATATTACTATAACATCAGCGCTGGTATTTTTAGCCCAGATTCGCAACAAATCCAACTTAGGAAGCAAGCTTCTCACATTCATATGGATAAAACCTAGTCCTGATCTAGATTTAAAATCGGCAGGAACTTTGAACATTAGAGAAGTGTTATTAAAAGGACCAGGATTTGGTAAGACATTTCCTGATATTAGTAACATAAGAACTATAAAGCACCGACGCCTTACTTTTTCACTTATATTTCCAACAGATAAATTCAAACAAGTGAAATTGAAGACGCTAGGTTCCTTATTTGTTTGAACAGAAACTATAGGGTCCTCATACACAAAATTTGAAAGCAGTGACTTCAAACGGCAGTCTGAGAGAATGTTAAAGTTGGTATATATACCAACCCCAGTCCAATTTGTCCATTTTAAAGTTGAAAAAGTGTTGTGATGTGAAGGAAAGTCTGAGTCATACCTGTAGCCGATTTTTCTCTGATAGAGTATCACAACAAGAAATGCCACCAGAGCCACGCAATAAGAAGAAATGGACCGCATTGTCCTTTTAAAATCCAACTGAACCGACAGCCAGAAAATAAAAATAGTATAGGGTTTCTTTGCTGACGTGTAGACTTGTGGCACTCCAACTCTTTTCACAGAGCACTGCCCGACACCACGATGCAAAACAGGGATCCATGCTGACGTCAAACCACGTCCCGAGCCGAAAGAAAAATCAGAGCAAAAACAAAACAACAGAAAAAAATCAGAGCTGAAAAAACAAACAATAACCAAATTCTCAAAACGCTAGTTTATGGACAAGACCACAAGCGTTACTAAAATAAGCACATTCCTTAGTGAAGTAGAACCTGGATCATTTAATCAAGCTGGTCGGCATCCTCCCTTCGTTAGTGATGATATCCCAGCACGAATCGGCAGATTCGGCTAACGAACCGTATACTTCAAAGAGGGATGTTTTAATTATTTATATTTAAAATAGCCACCCTTTGCTCTGATTACTTGCTAGAGAATGCCAAGAGTATGCAAAGCAGTAATCAGAGCAAAGAGTGGCTATTTTGAAGAAACTAGAATAAAAAAGTTTTTTTAGTTATTTCACCTTTTTTGTTAAGTACATCAGTGAGAATCTACCAATGCAAATGGTCATGAAAGTAACGAAAACACATTGAATGAAAAGGTTATTAAAAGGTTATTATAATTATGTTCTAAATATATGCTGTAAATCTGTGTGCTTTTATATTTACATAATAAATATACAATACAATATATTAATTTACAAAAAAAAATCTACAAACGAAGTATACAATATACAATACAAATATACAATTAAATTTCATAGAATTTGACGAGAGGGTGTGTTTAGATACCAACTGGCAGTCCTTTTTTATACAGTTTGCATACACATCTTTTTTTGGTTTTATCCAATTATTCTGAAATGTTTTTTCAACCTGTCCACCATTTCTTGTTTTAGCTTGTGTATTTACTCAAACATCCTCACACACTCTCTTTTCATCTGTTTTCACATACATTATTCTCACTAACGTACACTGATCCAAAAAATCAATTAATTGCCTCGTTGCCTTCTTTATCTGTCAAAAGCACAAACAAACACACACACACACACACACACGACACACACATACGTAATAATTGTGCTTTGTTCTTCCATAGCATTCTGTTCACTCAACTACAGCCTTTCAAACAAAAAGCTACATGGCCAATTTAAATAATATTTTATAAACAGGATGAAATACACAACAGTGTTCATATACTGTTATACAGTTAGAGATTAAAGATATACAGTTAGATCTGGTCCTCTAATACAATTGGATAAGCTGCACTTTAGAGGCATTATTAGTCACTGGGATGTTTCAGTGTTTGTCACTCTGCTTGTCTGTGTGCCCTGTTCTAGACTACAGTATGTGAACCTTATGGAAGTGGAGTAGATTGATGCAACTTTAATACGCTGTCATTCTGTGCATTGCTTGGCAACACATAAAGCTTAATGTTTCTTTTGAAACTTTATTTTTTTGGCACATAAAAATGTGTTTTATTGCTTAATTATACATGTTGGTGATTTGCCAACACAGATAATCATCTAGATTATTACTAAAGTTTTCCAAAAGGGTGACTGTCTGTGGGGCATTTGAGTCAAATGCTTTGGACAAGTATGTGTGATTCAATCAGTTCAGACTTTTTCATTGGACTTAGTAAAAAAAAATACAGGAAATTTAAGTCTGTCTTTATTTAGTAACTTCACACCTCTGCTTTCAAGGGAAACGAAATCTATCACATAACAACATGCGTTGCAAAAGCTACGCAGTGTCACAAAGCTGGGGAAATTGACTTCTTTTCCAGCTTTAATGCATGGATGTAGAATAGTCTCTGATTGTTTTTCTCATTACTGTAATTGGGTTTCAGCTTCAGGGGTTTCAGCATCAAATCTATGGTAACTATGGGAACTTGACATTGCGAAATCAAATAAATAGGGGGGGTTAGGGTTAGGTTAGGTTGGGGGGGGTGTAGAGAAACAGAAAGTAATAAGCAGGCATTATGCAAATGTGTAACGTGCTATGTTCATGCAATGACATAATTACCGTAATTTCTAGATGACAACATGTGACTTTCTTCTCTGAGCTGTTCATATCCTTAGAATTATGTGTTTCTATGGCAACACTATCAGTGCCTAATTGAATCTGCAGTGGTCACATGGTACAAGTCAGAGCTCTCAGAACAATTCCAGTTTATTCCTCTAAATTGTAATTAATTTATAATTACAAGTTCTACAAGAAAGTGGATATTTTTCATTGTAGTCGAAATCTTACTATTACGGTAATCATGAGAAAGTCATGGAAAAATGGCAGAAAAAGTGTGCTGCACTAGTCCTTTAAAAGTGAAGCCATCGCGTTTTGATTGCCCCCCAGTTGGCTGCTCCCGGTATAGGTCATAAACCCCGCCCTCTCCATGTAATGTAATGTAGTAGGACGAGAGACAAACAGAAAAGTTAAATTTAATTTTAAATACTTTTTTATTTTTTTTTAATTCGTCATTTGATGTGTATTTTATCAAGCTGACGTAAGTTTCGGTGTTTGTTTTTTAAATAAGTTTGGTTTTAGTTGTATGTAATGCTATAAAAACGTGAAGGTGACGGCATGATTGACAGCTGAGTGACTGCTTCTCTGAGTGAACTGAGGTGGACTTTTTCGGGATCTTCAGGAAGAGATTGTAGTTTGAATTTACTTTATTTTAACACAAGCCTCTTATATGGCAATCAGCAGACAAAAATTGGAACTGTCAGGCTAATTTAAAAAGGGTCAGGGGCATGTGTTTGTGACTGACTCAGCAGGAGTGTGGGGGCAGGGCGGGGCGCGGCTCTTATTGGGAAAATGGCGGCTTCACTTTACTTCAGCAGAAGTAAATAAAGGCACAACGTCCATCCTTTTTTACAGTCTACGGTCAGAACTACAAACATTTCAAGCAAGTGCTTTTTTCAGAGAGATTAACTCTCACGTGATATGGACTGTGCATATTGTTTAAAAGTGATAAGCTTTATTACACGCTTAAGGAAAGGTAAAATTGAGAAAAGCGTAACGTTAGCTGGTGTCCTTCAAAGATCAGTGTAGGAAAGACACGATGTCTAGACATATGTACAAAAGGAATTTTGCACTGCCTTGCAAAGTTACATGGCTTTAAAGTGTTTTTCATAACATTTTGAGTTGAGGTATGACTCTTTGCATCGTTGAACTCTTCTGACACAGAACTGATCACAGACTCAATTTGAGCAAAATGTACATTTGCTGCTTTCTACCCACCAAGCAAAATAAAGTGGATACGGTTAATAAATATTGTAGGATAGCCAAAAAAAAGTTGCCTGCTATCAGCTAGTGGTGAACCGTTTAGTCTTTAATGTCTTTTAAGAACAAATTCTTTTGTTTACATTCAAATAGTTTTGTGCTTCATTAACACTAGCAATACATGTCTTCATCATCCTGTTTGTTTACTGCCAGGTTAAGGAGGCTGAACGACAGCCACAGATGGCCTTCACAGTTCGTCATGCTACTGTATCGTTCCAGACGGATGGCGAGACGTGGCGAGAGCAGAAAGAGAGGAGAGCGGCTCTGATGGTGGGAATCCTGATTGGTGTGTTTGTGCTCTGTTGGATACCCTTTTTCCTTGCTGAGCTCATCATTCCTCTCTGTTCATGCGACATCCCTCCTGTCTGGAAAAGTGTCTTCCTCTGGCTGGGTTACTCAAACTCCTTCTTTAACCCTCTCATCTACACAGCCTTTAACAAGAACTACAACAACGCGTTTAGAAACCTTTTTTCCAGACAACGATGAGGAACAGAAAGTCTAGAATGAAAACCTTTGGGTTTTATTAGTAGAAAGTGAGAAGATCATCAAAAGAATCCTTCTTCTCAGTTCAGACACAGGAGATGCAGAAGCAATGCACTCCCTCTACCCTTTGTTGCAGGAGGAAAGGGGATTCCAATACACATCAAAAAACCTGCAGATTTGCGGTTCAGATTTTCACCTGCTGGTGATTATATCTGTCTGTGCACGGCTGCTGTTGCTGATGTCTTCGTGGATTGATAAGTTTGGCACTATCGGTTAAGTCATCAGTGCTAAGAAAATGCAAGTCTGCCGAACCATCCAAGTGTCCTCTCTAGCAAAACTGAAGCACTCATTCGGGCACTGAGCAAACTGTCTGCAGTCTTCATCATTTCTGTGTACTCTTGAGAGAGAAACCATGGTTTTTTCCATTTTTCTTGAGGGATGTGACACATCAAAACTATTTTTCATCTGTTAGTAAAGGAGGAATATGTACACGTTTTGAAAATCTGGCCTAATTCATATCCTTTCTCTCCCCTAAAATATGACCTGACCAAGGAGCAATTTGTATTTCCATCACATTTCCTTTCATTAAATGCTTTTTCCATTAATGTCGATGTGTAAAAGATGTACAAAGGCAAGATGTGATTTCAGGTGAGACATGGTGTAATGAAGTGAAATGAAAATTTTGAACAAAATAGTTAAATAACCTCATAAATGCCTTTGTTTCCAGGCAGCACATCTCAGCATTTATATACATGACCATGAAAGGATTCAGCCTTCCTCTCTGTAAGCTACCATTGTAGACTGGAATATATACATTGCATGAAAATGCATACATTTCTGCAATTCCTTTGTGATGGGAGCTGTGCAGCAAATATTAAATAAAAGATATGAATTGATCCGGCGTTCAAGGTTATTGAATAATTACTCTTTTTATTGGTTATCAATAATCTGAGGTTCAGTAATCTCAATGTCTCTCAACACTTCTTTAACTTTATAAATGGTGGTATAGGCCTTGTGATTTTGTATTGCCATGTGGAGACTTGTCCACACATGTCCAGAGCCCAGTTTTTTGGTAGCTGTCCTAACTGAAATACCTTCTTCTATTAGCAAAAAGACATTGCTAATACTAAAATGAATGAGATCAGTGATGGCTTTGTTATGCCCCTAGCAGTTACCATATGCTTTCAGTGCCTGTGCAGAGAATCACAATAAGTATGAGAGCACTGATCTCACCCCTTCTCTTTGAAATAGTCGATGTTTCAAGACTGTCCATCAGTTTGTCAGTTCATCCATTATCCATACACTCAGCTTTAGAGCAGCACAACATTTCACTTTGCATGAGCGTCTATAAGAATAAAATATGTCTGTGGTGAGAGTAGTACTCAAATGTTGAAAACAGAGAGACAGATACTGAAAAATGAAAAGGGAAATGGAAAAGCAAAGAGCAAAGGAGCATAAAAATGTTCTCTCTTGATACAGTATCCTTACTTTGAACATGATAGGTCTTTTCACAAATACCAAATCTTACCCAATCTTGCTTTTTCACGTTTCACATTTGTAAAGGAATTATTTCACACAACGTATATGATTACTACAGTGACAATATTATTGATTAGACAAACACAGCATGCGACCTGTGTTGTAACAGCTATTCTCTTTCTTGCTCATCATCAGTTTATATATTTCATTAGATTACAACTATTCTTCAACCCAGTGAACTCATTTTCTGTCAGTTTCACATTTTGATACCAAGACAATCCATGGTTTAATTTGCACGGACTAGCAATGTGCATTTACAAAGTAAATAGTGTCAAGATTGATTTCATGTGGACATTTGCAAGCCCATTTGTACAAACATTTGCCACAAAAATAATTTCAAAATAAACATTTATGTCAACATATCAATAGATTCATAATGACAAGTCTTTGAGTCGTTGTTCACAAACAAGATTCAGAATGCATAGCCATGTTATATATATATCAGAGCATATGACTACAGTTTTGTTTACAATGACTAAAACTGCACAATGCTGCATTTTTCCTGTATGGTATGTATTTGTTTCAGCAGTACAAACTACAAAGATATATTACTGTTTGTGGGATACTGATTGAAGGAGATTGGTCATGCAGGGAAAAGACATATGCAGTTTATAGCCCATTTACAAAAAAAATACAAATAAAAAACAAAATTAGAAACGTAAATATAGGAAACACCACTAAAACTGTAAACACAGCACTGTATGGGGAATTACAGTGCAGTCTTTGTACACCCCCTAAAGTCTTGGTCTGTTGGACCACAGATTCTCCCCCACATCTCTAGGGATTTCCTCCCTTGCAATGCGGCATAAAAATAATCCTTTGGAATCAGTCGCTTTTACTTCGTAGATTCACCTGCAGAGCAGTTCATTAATTCAGGACACAAAAAGTCTGATAGAAAATATGCTTGAGAGATTATGATAGCCGGTTTAAACATTTAACTTTTAATGACTTGTGTAATGAACTAATGTCTAGATGTTTTGGGGGTGGTAACTATTTAACAGACAACCAGCAAATACAGTAGTAATATTCGAATAATAATAATTCATAATTTGAACAACAGGCAAATGATAGGAAACAGGATACATTCACGTAAATGTCAACTGCAAGAATGTACTAAAGTGTTTGAAATTTTTTTAAAGTATAAAACATGGCATTTATGATGTGCCAACAGTTTTAAGAATTTCAATTGAATTTTAATTGAATTCCCTTTTAACACAAGCTAGAATGATGTAAGCTGTGCACTCAAAATGTAAGTGTTTGGTGCATGTAGTAGTTTATACTGTAACAGGTTGTTATAAGTGAAAAACGACAATGTCAAGGTTAGATGCATTCAAAAGAACTTTATGAAAAATATCAGTAGAGAAAGAAAAGGTGCTGGTAAGTTTATGAACATCTCTTTTAACCTAAAAACACAACACAATGCAATTCAAAATATCGGTGGTACACTTGTGAAAAATCTATATTGGAAATTCCTTCGCATTAACAAAGTACAGTGGTCTATTTTACGGACCTTTCTCAGAATGTACGGTATATGGAAATGTCGTTTTGCCCAACTGCCAAATATATTATTTTCTTTGACAGGAAAAGTATATGGAGAATAACACGTGTTTGCTGTTAAATTGCTACCAATGTGTTGGTTTTGAAAAGATGAAAGAGAAACAAAATCGTGCTTTGCGTAATGTTGTTTGCAGGCACATCACATAATGTTATTGTGCATTGAAAAATGTGTTGTAAAAAGGCATGCTATTCACAGCGGAATGCTTCAGAGGAAATGTGCTTTCATGGTAAATTTGTTCAATCATCTGTGTTGTGCTCTTTAGAGACATTCACCGAGAAAGAGAAACATGTTTAATCTTTATTGTTTTCTAGTTTAAAGGTGAGTGAAAGATAAAGACCATGAAATTACTTTTCTTAAAATTACTTTTTTTTTTTTGACAAAACACAGCTACATGTTATTATATACATATTCTCAGGTTTAGAAAAACATATTAGAAAGACACAGTCACTTAAAAGATATAATCTCTCAACATTTTATACATTTCTCATTATAAGTTTGTGGGGATGAAATATGTGAGTTATGTGTTCATATTATATTATGCAATGTCTAAACGGTCTAAAATGTCCAGGTTTTGCTTTGTTTTGGATGTATGGTCATTGGTACCCTATTTTATGCTGACTGATGGTGTGTGGAATTGCAGCAGCCTGGCAGATTGTTTTTTTTTTTTATCTGTCATATGCCATAACAAATACTAAATAGGTATTACCAATGGACAGTCCTGATATGTGAAATGTAATGATGCAATAGCATCATTCCCTATATGCAGACTGTACACACTAATTATCAAGGGAGACAAAATAATACAATTCTTTAGTACTGTAAACTGCAGCCATTTCAAGGTTTCTGGTGCCCATTGCTATATTTAGTTTTAGCTTGGCAAAATCTGTTCATTATGCTGCTTGATGTTGGAAAATGGTATTCGGTCATAATATTGTAATTTATTATCATAATCAAGAACACACTAGTTTGCATTGCAAAAGGTTTGACAGTGCACTGCACAATTACTTCTCCCTAGTTCTTTACATAACAGCTAATTAAATGATCTCAACCAAAGAAAGTAGCTTTTTTCCATGCTCAAAATAAGAGCTTAAAATCTCAATACAGACGTTCATGTAAGTAAACAAATTTGGTTACAAATTTCAGAAGAGTATTATTAGAATAAAGTGCTAATGTAAAAATTGAGGTCTTAAGACTGCCACCTCCAGTACTGCAGGCATCACTGACCTTCTTTCTCATTCAAACCACAGAAGGAAAAATTATAGTTTCCAAGTGTACTGAGGTTTTATTTAGCAAAAACTCTGAACTTGACCTTTGGACTGCCTTGCAAGATTTCATGCTAGCTCACCCAAGAAAGCACACACATGCCTGGAAGAATTGTTATAATATATCCATAAAGTTCATGAAACCAATATCTCTTCTCAAGGTAAAATCAATAATTCCACTCAATAGGCTTTATATTTTACAAAGGCCACAGTCACATTAATATCAACAAAGATATTGCACATGCTTATTTAGCCAACAAATCAGCCTGTGACTGTATCCTCATTTTCAGCTACACATTCAAAAATACATAATGAAAGCAAAACAACACTACACTTTAAAGTGTAAAGTGATATGTATTTCTTTGTCATTATCTTTATTAGCACATCTGCATTATTCACATCTGCACAAGGTGCATTGTCCCAACAGTGGGTCATAAAAGAAGACCGTCACAAGATATCAATGTCCATCTTGAGTGATCCGACTCATTTTTCTCTCGTGATCATGATCTTTTATCCATGCACAGAGCTAATTTATGGCCTGAAAGTTTTGACACACCAATACTGTACATATTGTAATGTGAAGATTTGAGAAATACAGTTACAGATTATCGGTGCATTCCTCACACAAAGACATGGTTATCAGAAGGCTTGGACCATGAGTTGTATGAGTGTATTGTGCTTTCATTAAATTAATGTGACAGTACACTAAATTGCATCTCTTTCCTTTTTATACAGCGTTGTGAAGTGGTATAATGTATGTAACAGCCCTTACTGCGTACTTGTCTGTTCAATATGCATATAAGGAGTGATCACATTATGTAATTCATAAAGTACCACAAGTATTGGTGAAAAGTGCCCCACTAAGTGCTTAACAGGCTGAAAGGCTAATGTGATTTATCTACATATATTGCATTTCAAGTTTCTTCTTCGTGTTACTCAAACTTGTGCTAATATTCCCTGCTTCATTTAAATATGTGGTAACATTTAAATATGGACAAGATGCACATAATGCATGTTTAAACAACTCCGGGAGTTAGTGCTGTTAGCAATAAGTGTGAAATGTGTAAAAAAAAAAAAAAAAGTGCAATATTATGAGTTAGCGTACCTGCACTGCACAGCTCGTAATAAAATACCAGGCTCTGGCTGGCACTGAAGACTGAGAAGACAGCAGACAGGTGAGGTCAGCTCCTGTCTCAATATTTTATGGTGAAGCACTGTGGTCATGAAACAGATTTTACAGAGACAAAGATAAAAGTCATCTTACATCATGGCAGATCATTAAGACTCTGGAAATTGTTATAGATCATTTTCACTGACCCAGCAGTGAAACAAAAGTTTTAAGATTTGTCAGTGCTTTGAAACAGGTGACTTTTAAAAAACTGTGCCACTGCATATCACCATTAATGTGTTCTTGTGGTTTAAGGAAAATATAATTTTAACAATAAAATGCCACATTATCTGGACAAAGCACATACAAAAATACACCTGCTTTTTAAAGCTTTGAAAAACGTATATGTTTATATATATATATATAGTGACATTTATGTGAATTGATTCAAACCAGCTTGATTTAAAATTCTGATTGATTCACATGGTAGTATGAAAATCAGAAAGGGGGATTGCGCACAACCATGTTCCTGAGCCCCAGTGACTCAACTTCCTACTGAGTTAATGACTTCCAAGAATATCCAACATCTTTTTACATCCTTTTTACCTCCACTCATACTAATGAGACACAGTTCTCCTTGTCTGACGTCCAAAATATTTTGTGCAAACGCTGTATATAGTAAAGACTGCTATTTATGGTGACTATGTAACTAAGCACGCTTCTAAGGTTTGCCTTACGTTAGATGACTGATAAACAAAAAGGCGAAGTGTGTCTTGATTGAATGTAGTCTACATCTGCTTTGCTCCCTGGAGGTGTGAAGTGTGTTCTCTGAAGGCATGAACTAATTTCTACCACAAGCCCTGAAGGAATAAACCGAATAAACAAACATCACAATCATTCATAGGACAAAGTCACTACAGGAATTGCATTCTAATTTGGTCCATTACTATTGTTTACATATGCTGGGCACTTCTGTTCTGATTTCAGCTTCGCATTGATTTGCTGCCAAAATGGGGATTGCAAAATGTGACCCTTCTTTCATTCTTAATCAGTAAGAGTGACAGAGCCACCGACAGAGAAGGGTAAGATTTCAGCAGTAACACATCAACCTTGTGCATACTGCAGATTTTTTTTTTTATTTTGTTTATCAGTAAACAGCACATGTTTGGTTTCTTTTTCCATGACAATGCTTTTTTGTTAACTTTTTTTTCTTGATAATTTGAGTAAAATATCTCAATCAATGAAGCTTTGAAATATTATATTGATCAGGCATGGAGATTATTGTTTAATTACGTATAGGGCCAAAGCAATTTCCTAGCTTTTCTGGGAAAAGAAGCTGTAGCTTACAACATCTGAAGAAACTGCATTTGACCGTGATGTTGACCAGGATGCCTCCCCCCAGTCTGCAGATACCGCTGTTTCTGCGGTCCAGCCGAGTAGGCATACCAAAGGAGATTCTAACCGATCAGGGTACCTCTTTCATGTCCCGGCTTATGGCTGCAGGCTTTTGAATGTGAAGCAATTGAGGACTACAGTCTACTATACTCAGACCGATGGCCTCGTCAAACATTTCAACCGAACCTTGAAATGCAAATGCAAATGCCGGCAAGTGTCGGCAGAACACTGGGATTTAATGATCCCCTACATCCTCTTCGGGATTCGAGAGGTGCCCCAGACCTCAACTGGCTTCACACCCTTCAAGCCATCTACGGACGTTAAGTCCCTTGAATGTGGCTAAGGAAGCCTGGGAACAGCAGCCTGCAGTCCACCACTCTGTTGTCGAACATGTCCGACAGGAGAAAAGTGACAGAGTCATGCTGAGTCCAGTAACAGATGACGAAGGCGCAGCAGGCCCAACCACGCCACTACAACTGGGCAGCTCAGCCACAGGAGTTCCAGCCCGGAGACAGGGTGATGGTCCTGGTCCCGAACACTGCCTGCAAGTTCCTTGCAACCTGACAGGGTCCGTACACCATAATGGAGCTGGATCTCATGGCGTACAAAAGTGCAGCAGCCAGAAAGCAGAAGCTCGGGTCCACTATACCACTGTAAGAACAAAATTAGCTCGAATATAAAAATACCAGTAAATCAGAATCATTTAAGATTCTATAGGGAATTTGAACAGAATAACTGTTTTACGGCGGATCACTGAGTCGGTCTGCGATTCACTGAACGAGCCGTGTAACATCAACTGGATATTAAAATCCAGATGATAGTGTAAACACTATTAATTAGCACAGTAGTAAGATCGGCAGTTTAAGACATTAACTTGTAAGCACAAAACACAGATACTTCTCTTTTCAATAATAAAAATGGCTTTATTGGATGAACCTAAGACACATAAGACATATAAACTAAACTAACACAAACACACGCATTCATACGAGTTGCAAGAAGAGAGAAAGTAAGGAAAGAGTGATTTTAAGAGAATGAAAATGTGAAATCCCAATTCTACAGCAATAGGTGCTGTTGCATCGACTTGAACAACCATCAATTAAAGATTAACTCTCGCATTGAGTTCATCAATGAGGTTAACGTTTATATCAAGTTCACCAGTTCAGCTTGAATCTGGAGGTTTGTACTTGCATTGCTTTTGTGCGCTACGAGATTGCCTCTGTGGTCCTTGTTGCCGAAAGGGGTTTGTCCGAGGTTGTTGATTGGCTGGAAGTCAGTCGTTTTGGAAGCCTTGGGATGTGGCCGGTGGCTGAAGAAGAGCGAGTTGCGGTCCATTTGAAGCTGATTCAGTGCGGTCTTAAAAGCACGCCAGGCAGCGTTACAAGAGTAAGAGCTACGAGATAAGAATGCTAAGAGAGCGATTTAAATAGCGTCCCAAATTTTAAACTCATATTTGGACGCATCCCAAAATCGTGTTTTAACCAATAGAGATCATTCTGGCTACGAGTGTTGTGAGGTTTCTCCTCCCAACCATAAATCTAACTCAAGTCACATGCTCTGAGTTTTCCAGCTTTGCAGAGTGTAATTTTAAACATGGATTTCTAGAACATGAATACAATACATTTGACTAAGAATAGGTGGAAAGAAACATTTCGAGCAAGAAAATTTAAGCAAATCAATACTAAACACGGCTATTAAAGTACAAACCATTCATAAGTTACTGAAACACATATAAAATGAGTGATTAACACGATCTTGTGGCTGTCGACATCAACCCCTAACTGTCGGCTGCCCAGAAGGAGGTGGTGCAGCACCTGATCTGACCAGTTCTTAGATGTGTTCTCTACCATACCCAGGCAGACCAACGTCATTCACCACAACATCAGGATATCCCCAGGAGTCATTGTCCGGCAGCAGCCCTACCATGTCCCTGAGGCTCGTCAGCAGGCTATAGAGGAAATACAACAGATGCTGAAGTTAGGGGTAATTGAGCCATCTCGCAGCCTGTGTTCCAGCCTCATTGTTATGGTCCCAAAACCTGATGGCACCCTTCGCTTCTGCTATGACTTCTGTTGGCTGAATGAAGTCTGTTAATTCTACCGCTTCTTTATCCCTAACTTCTCCTCCTTAGCTGCCCCTCTGACAGACTTGACCAGGAAGGGGCAGCCCGAGAAGATTCAGTGGACGCCCGCAGCAGAGGAAGCCTTCCAGTGGGTGAAGACGGCTCTCACCTTTGACCACACAAGCATCGACTGGAACAACCATCAATCAAATGATTAACTCTCGCATTGAGTTTGTCAATGAGGTTAACATTTATATCAAGTTCACCAGTTCAGCTTGAATCTGGAGGTTTGTACTTGCGTTGCTTTTGTGCACTACGGGATTGCCTCTGGGGTCCTTGTGTTTGACCACACAAGCCGCGTAAGCCTCACCAGAGCCTGAGATGATTCTCCATGAGAGCCAGCACTAATATACCCTCTCTATTTCCTTCCAGACAGCAGCGTGTGACCGACCAGCCTTCCTGAGCACATCCACCACCAGAGCACCGTACTCGGTCACTCTGCACCCTGTAAAAAAATTTTTTTACCACGTCCTTGTCATGTGATTCTTCATCTGTTACATTAGGTGCGTTCGAGTTCATGCTGCGCTGCGCAGACCGATCGGCGAGATTAGCCGAAAGCAGTCGGGGAGGAGCTGAAAACGGAGCTGTCAAG
>JAUCMT010046581.1:0-16297 GCA_032357475.1 Enteromius thamalakanensis | reverse complement strand
ATGACCTTTTAAACCGTTTAACTGATTGTGTTAATCGGTTAAACTTCAAATCGGTCGGTTAACAGTTAAACGGTTAAAATGAGCATCCGTAGTTGTAATGTGTTACCAGCTGCCAGATCCATCCATCAGTTTTTCTCCTAGATGTCCCAGATGTCCCAGGACCAAAGAGAAACGTCTAATAGGCAGAAAGTTTAAGTCAGCAAGTGCATTATTGCCAAAGCCCCTTCCATCAAAACAGCACAACTGTAAATCGGTAGCTTGCTTTCTTGCTTCTTTTGCATGAGTTATTAAATAAGAATATTAAATGACATAAATGTATGAACCTAGTTAGAAAGTACTGAGGTTCAAGTTGCAGAAGCTCTGTTTCTTGTTCTTGTAATGGTTGAGTCCATTTGACAGACAGGCTCGGTCTCCCTCTGCATACGTCAATACTTTGCTGATGAGAAACTGCTCACAGTCAGACCTCTGATTAATGACCAGGATCTCATCTGACTGACTCCTGGAGGAAGTAGTACTGATTGGTTTAGCTAGGCTTCTTCTCCTCACCTCAGTCTCAAACTGTGCTCCGAACATATCCACCGGCTGACCACTGGCCAGGGCAGGCTTCTGCTTTTCCACCCACTCTCTGAAGCAGAACGGTGCCATCACCTCCACTGCATTGAGTGGGTATGGGGTTGGCTTGATGGGTTCAGCTGCAAAAATTAAACAGAACTATGTGCAAGTAATCATTAAAAAAACTGCATGTGCCTTTAAAGTATCATGTAAGTGAGGCCTGATATTAACATTCCTTATTATTACAAAAAAACTTCTATTTGCTCAGCTATAGAGAAGAACAAATCATTTACCCCTTAAAACCCCTGAACAACAGCACTATACAGTAATGACATGCTAAATATATGAGTATTTCACCTTGTTTCATCATGCAACAGTAAAGTGAAATATTGCATTTACCTGGATCAGGCTTTCCTGTTTTATTCTGTTTGGAATCCATAAACCTAGACATATACAAATGTAGCTCATTATTTATATGCACATGCATAAAAATGAGAAGACAGAGATACTTTAGGTTTAATGCATAATTATAGTGACTGCATCTAATATATATATTATAGTTTGTTTTACACATTTTAGGGTCATGATGAGGTATTATCTTCAGGCACACCCCTATAAAGGTGCATATTTGCTATATTTAAACTACAAAGGCAAGGTTTTATCCAAATACAGATGTATATATGTATATAAGGCCATGTGACACTAGAGTAATGGCTGCTGAAAATTCTGAAATAGTTTAAAAATATACAAATACATTTTATTCAATCACATTTTTAGGACAAACTTCATTTTAGGAGGGCTTAACTACTATGTACTTAATAAGTACAATGTACTTACTGTGTTCATATTGTATTGCAAAACAATTTCGCTGGTATTGAGGTGGGATATGGGTAAGGTTAGGGACTCGTTTGGTGGTATGGGTAGGTTTAAGGGAGGGTTAAAGTGTAAGGGATGGGTCAACCGTGTAATTTACAGAAATTAATTGCATGTCTAATTACATCTAGGTATTTCTATAAATAAAAGTACAATGTTAGAACATGTATGTACATAATAAGTGCATTGTACCAAATGATTATGTAGTACACACTTTTAAATTTAAATAAAAAATGTATAAAATAGTTGCAAGAATAATTAACAATATGATGTTGTTACAGTATCTTTGATTAAATATAAAAGAGTCAATCTTAACAGAATGTTTGGGTTAAAAGCAACTAATACTTACTCTTTGATGATGGGAACAAGTTGGGTTCCCAGGTTCTCACAGTAGAACCAACGCTCAAACAAGACATCAGTACTGTTATCCACAAAGTACCTAGCAAAAAATAAATTTGTCTTAAACGTCTTTTGTCACTATCAAATTTTTATATTTTATTCCACAATTTAGTAAATGGACTTGACTTGAGAGTATGGTTAGTGGGAAGGCAGACAAAATGTAGGATGGATGTGTCTAGGAGAAGTATCCCATGGTACCTGAGGCCATCCGTCTCTGAGCGAAGCCTCCTCCTCTCCACCACCAGCCCTACTGTGTTTGCGTATCTCTGAGGAGAATGGGGAATCCGCGCTGGAAGCAGGAACATCTGAGAATAGCAGCGACTTAAAAAATGTCTTTATAGACTAAAATAACTTGACATGAATACAGCCTATCACACATATCCAGATGATTCTCACCTCTCCTTCTCGAATGTGTATGTCTTTATGCTTGCCATTTTCTATCACTTTCAAAACCATGTCGCCCCTCACCTGGTAAAAGAGCTGTGACACAAAAGCAAATCAAACAGGAAGTCAGCAAGAGGAATATTAGTGTTCTGTGAACTGGATAACACATCTCATAGCTTTTGCTTGTTTGTCTTTGAAACCATCAGCCTTGTAACTGTGACCTGTATTACCAGCGTAGTGCTGTTGTGTCTTTTTCTGCTAGTGTGATTTCATTTAAACCCTTGGAATGAAACTTCATGGCAGATGGGGCGCGAGTGCTTTTTCCTCCCAGAGATAATCTATATCATTCAGTAAACTGTGAACCGTATCTGATTTAACCGTTTTACTGTTAAACCTTCACAAAGCATAAATTATCCTCAACAAAAGACTTATGTTAGAAATCGTGCCTCAAAAGTAAACTTTCATCAGGAATATCTAGATCAAATATAGCCAGGTAAGACTCGCATGGTTTACACTGACCTCTAGTGACAACAAATGAACAATCCTGACCGGCTCTCTAAACTATTCTAGGTCATTTTTAAGGTGCTCAGCAAGAGTCAATTCTAATATTTAAGCCTTCGTATGATTTGGAAATGTGCCACTGTAAAAGTGCAGTATAAATTATTTTTTTACGCCACTGAAATAGGTTTGATTTATTCATTTAGCAGATGCTTTTATCTGTGTGACTTACAAATGCAACGAGTCCCAGGAGACATGAGAGAGGCTGCAGTATAAAATTGCTCACAGAAGTACAGAGCAGATGAGATTAAATGAAGTGGAAAAGAGTGGAAAAAGCAGCAGGTAAAATTTCAGTCAAAAAGCACCCCAATTATGGGTTAAAAAAGGTTCATATTTTAGTTTTGGGAGTCCCAAACAACAGGTTGACATTGACTGGTCGCTTTTATTTAAAGCGGTGTGAGTTTTTGGCCTAGTGGCAAAGAATGAATTTGCTTTGTTATTCAGTCCAAGGTGAAGATCAAGTTTCCCTAGGTCTGCGTGCGCAACAAGTGGATGGGTTAATATGATAATACTTCATATTGACGTCAACATGAAATGGCTAGGGACTTTTTAAAAAGAACTTGTTTCAGCGATTCAGAATCAACTCTTTCTTTTGAGAGACAATTATACACGGCACTTTAAAGTAATACATTATGATTGTCTTTCTTTATTTAATTTTAAATACATTAAACTAGCCAAATAGAAACAATTTCTGTTTGTAAATCATTATCACACTGGATTGGCTGATATGTCATTTAAGGGCGGGGCTTTGGAGTAATTAAGTATGGGTAAAGTTACCAAAGTGTTAAAAGTTAATTTTACCTTTAATTACCATAATATTGCACACAGTGATATCATAATCAGTGTCATAATGTTGATCTTGTGTGGGTGATGTATTAACTTTTTCCATTACTTTTATTGGTGGCATTATCTCTCCAGATTCTATGCTTGCTGTTCTTGGCAAACAAGCATCAAAGTCTACCACTTGTCATTAGTGTTGTAAAGGTATTCCAAAACTTTAATGCAATAAAAAAGGCAAACGCTATAACATTGTGTTTCACACAAACACACTCTCAGAAATAACAGGGAATTGCATCAGCACAAAGACTTTGCCCCCATTAAAAAATGCAGAGTGTATTTGGAAACTATTGAAGCTTTTCGGTTTGTGGAGCAAATCCCAAACAATGATTAACAAATGAGAGCTTTAGAGCAGGTGCAGAAAATCACGTTGTCAATATCAGATCATCTTTAATCATTAGTTAAGTGCTCTTGTCCTTTTCCTCTTCTTTTCCTTGAGAATCTAATCCCTCTAAAGCTCTAACCTTTTGTGAAGATCATGGCTGATTCCCAGAATACAGTGCAGTTACTCAAAATAAAAAAGCAAGTCAGCTATTCTTAAATGAACATGTCATGTTAATTTGTACTATTATCTGATATGTTGCATGAAGAGCACCTCACCTCTTCTCCCTCCTCAATGTGATAATCCTTCCTTACATTTGGGCCACCAACATACATAATATTCAGCTGATAAAAAAACCTAAAACACAATAGACAAAGCTTATGTTTTTTTTTTATTAATGTGCGTATATAAAGCATGTTTTTGTTTGTTTATGAAAGATCACTTACATTAATTTGTTGCATACAGGTGGTAGAAAGGAACTCTCATTTTCAGCGATCCACTTGTCAGTGTTGACATGAAGAGACTGGTTGGTCATTTTCCTTTTATTTCAGAATACACCAAGATGCTTGCAATAATCTATAGGCAACAGCAGTGGTTCATACAATGAGGGAATTCGTGACGAACTTCCTTAGATTTGTTGAATAATGGGGGTGGTGCCTATACATACAGTGTGTGACCGTGAGGTTAAAATCCATGTTTACGCAGCAGTAACCTATCAGTGCTGACACCGCAGCATAACCCTGCTTTTCAATATAGAGAGCATTGATTTACAGGGTTTCGTGTGGAATAAGTTCTGCATTTGCATGTAAATGACTTTTTGGTCCAGCAGGTTCATGACCTGCTTCACGAGTCCATCTTAAGTGAACCTCTGAAAGAAACTAAATAATAGTGCTGTCAACTGATTAATAGCATGCATAATACAAGTTTTTGTTGTAATACATGATATGTGTATACTGTGTATATTTATTAGGCCTATGTATATAAATGCAAACACATGCATGCATAAATTTAAGGAATACATGTTATGTTTGTAACATATTATGTTACGTTTTATATGAAATATTAAAAATGTATACTATATGTGTGTATTTATATATGCATAACAAATAGAAAATATATATATAATGTAAAAAAAAGTTTTATTTGGAATGCAATAAATCATTTTATAGTACTATTTAACAATAAAAGTAATTTTTGGTACAGAGATGTTATAGGTTGTGTGGGAATTTTGATGTGAATTAATTTTGTCACATAAAAGCTATATTCAGTGAACCGATAATGAATGAATGAATGAATGAATGGCTTTGTGAAATTGTAGACGCTCTGAAGAAAGAAGGCAGATTTTTTTGTGCTGTTTGATTGGACAATCAGAGCATTAAAAAAAAAATCATATTTGACGGCTGGATATTTTTGATAATGTAGCAAATAATTGAATTCATAAATGGCTGCAGCAGGATGTTTGGATGAAGCAGCAGCACAACTCCTGCACTATTTCATCCCGTAGCTCCTCTCGTGGAATTTAATCAGCTGTTTAGAACTAATTGCTTACTATCACAATATAATGAAAAAACAAACATAAAACAATGGCTCATAAACCAGAAGACACATTCAATACGAAAAAGTGAAACTGAAACTGTCTCTCTCTGTAACCTCACACATAACCTCTTCTACACAGAAACTGCTGTAATGTTCAGATTAATATCAATACCAGTTCCACATATGGCTTATTAATGCTTAAACACAACTAATTATTCAGAAATGGTAAGTTTTGGAAGACGTGATGTTTTCAAGAGTTTCAAATAAAATCCATCATTTTAATCATAAGCAAACCTTATAAATATAGAAATATATTGTTCAAGTATTGTCAAAATTTTAAATCTGAAATGTGAACATTTTAAAAACTTACCAGACTGAAGGTTAGGTTTTAGTGCTGGAAACAAATAGGAAGTGTTACATTCTGATACTTCCACATTCATCACTAATCATTTGCGGAGAATACCGTACGTAATATTTGTTAGTCATCCTGCATCAAACTGAACATGTGACTTGCTAGAAGACAAAGGCTTGAAGAAAAAAATGCAAAGTACTGATCTTAAGTCAGGAACCTTAATACCAACCTCAAGGACAAAACCCGAAGAACCACAGCTGCCATCACCAAGAAAGTACTGTTTTTATCATCAACCGCCTACGTCAGATTTTAGGTATCCATTTGGCAGAGACCATCAGTTACAGAGAACTATGGCAGAAAACAAAGCTGCCGGCAGAGGATCAAATCAAGAAATGGTGTTCGAGATGGATGGGGTGCACCTTACGTAATCACCAGACAAGCTCTAACATGAAAACACACAGGGCAAGTGGAAAAGAGGCAGACCAAGAAACGCATGGCACCGAAAACTAGATCAGATATAAAGAGCACAGGAATATGACCTGGAACCAACTAGAGAAGAGAGCCCAGTTGTCTTGTGGTTGTAGTTTAGACAGATACTGTATATGAAAACATATTTGTTGGCCTTGTCACCATGACTTTTCTGCAAATTGAAAGTATAACCACTTCTCCTTTTACCCCATCCCTGGGATCTCTATATGGCTGTCTGATATTGGGCCACTGAAAAAAGTGAAAGGGTTTCAAGCAGAAGCAGAAGTTCAGAGAATTTAAAGTCAAGACTAAAACAGTAAAGAACTAGTTTGCATTTTGACCAACACATGATACTTTTCACATTGTCCCAGTTTATTCAGATGCATTATTTTATCTCAGTGCTCCAAATGTTTACAGAATTATTAAGGTCCATGAAAGCTGAGAATCTGCAAATATGAAAAGCAAGAAACAAAACAAATATAGAGAGGCTGTTAACACACAAATAGAAATGTGTTCATTTTAGAAAAATTGAGGAAGAAGCCAGTTAAAACGGGAAGAGAGCATAAAAGGCCCTATAATAAATATGCATGCCAAATAAATGGGACATTTATTCAGAGCTCAGAACAATAGCTGCCG
This sequence comes from Enteromius thamalakanensis, assembly GCA_032357475.1. Taxonomy (NCBI): domain Eukaryota; kingdom Metazoa; phylum Chordata; class Actinopteri; order Cypriniformes; family Cyprinidae; genus Enteromius; species Enteromius thamalakanensis. The sequence goes on along the minus strand of JAUCMT010046581.1, from coordinate 9,380 downwards.
TTTCAGAATGCAGGGTGTCTGGTGGAAGAGAAGAAGTGACATAGAGAGTGTGCGTCAGTAGACGTCGAAGAGTCATCCTGAAAAATAGCTTAAACTGAAACGAACCCACAGCCTACCGGAGTTATTTCTGTTGTCATGTTATTTCATCACTGCAGATTATTTGCAATGCACCATCACCCTGGCAGCACCTCTACCCCATCATTTGCTGGCTGCATCTTTCACTTTTATATATACAAGACTTCATTTTAGAAGTAGAATATAATAAGATTGTGCTTTTAACTGTAAATCTAATCTTTTAGATTTATTTAAAAGTATTCATTTTAAAGTGGCTAACATGATTGTCTAGTGAACTCTTTCTCCTGGGAAATGGTGATGTTTTGTTTTATAAGCCAATGCAATTATAAGAGTTTAGCAATCCCAGAAGACCTTTCTCAGACAAACAATGAGTGAGACTTTGATTCATATAATGTAGCATATTTGTAGGTTTGACAGATTACATGGTTGTATAAAATCTAATTTGAATGTGACCTGATGAGCAGTGCATATAAAATACCTTATATGACTCTTTACTGTGGCTCAACCTAGTTTGTCTTTTTTTTTAGCATGCAAGATTACGATATTGCCCTAGATTACTCCCTCTGTGTTGAAAACACAGTTAAGAAGCGTTTCACTTGAAGAAAATTAGCTATAGGTGGAGCTATAGAGTCTACGAATTTCTGCCTGTTTACCCTACCTACTAAACCAAACGTAAGTGCATTGAACGGGCCACAAACAGATTATGAGTTAACCAAGTAATATATATGTAACGTTATGTAAGAAAATTTGAATTTGTAATTACTCGGACAGGGTATCAGAGGTGCATCATAAAAACCATGATTCAGTATTGGGGTCGTAACACATTTTTGTCACTGAGACATAAACATATGTATTACAAATGTGAAAATGAAGAAATGCAGCTAGTTTCATATTATAATGATGCTTTGGAAGAACAATCTCGTGTTGTTGACAGTCTGCCGTTACGTTAGCTCTGTTGCTAACTAACAGCAATATGCACAGAGCACGTGCTGCAACATCATTACTATCATTCAAAACATCGTATTTAATGCTTAACACTATCAAAAAGCAATGCAAAGTATTTACACCACCCTACTAAATCGATGAAGTGTAGTGCTTCGTTTGCATGTTTTCATTACCTTAACACAGCAAGCTAAAACACGTGAGACATTAAACAACTGTCTGTAGAAAAAAACGAAACGTTCAGCGGTAACACCTGAATATAACTTTCGTTTGTCAATTATTAAATACTCAAGTCGCAGTGAGAAAAAAAGCATTTAGAAACGTATGAAATATAGTTGTGAATGGATAATAAAGCTTGAAGTCATATATGCAATTACAGCCAATGTGAGCGAAGCTCCAGTGGCGCAATCGGTTAGCGCGCGGTACTTATACAGCAGTACAATGCAGAGCCATGCCGAGGTTGTGAGTTCGAGCCTCACCTGGAGCAGTGTTTTTGTGTAATTGCAATGCAATGCTACTGTCTGTTATTGGAGTTGGAATAACAGCACGTAAAATAAATTATTAGTGTGTTATTGATGATGATGATAGGGCTAAAAAATATAAAAATAATGACTTAAAAGTCGTACTTGATTATTTAAATGTTAAGTCACACAATTACTTGTGTATTTTTTTTAAGCTAATTATTTCTAAATAAGAGTAATTTGTAACACGGTAATTTGTAATTTTATTTGCTAATGTCTTGGTATGTTTTATATAAGCTTGTTTTCTGATTTCAGGGTTTCATTTGAGTTAATTGTAGTACCTCCTTCTAACAGCAGGCAGCAGTCAAAGATAATCTAAAAGGCCTTGTTCATCTTTTTAATGAACACGTAGCACTTACTAAAGCCGACCAGCCGATCGCAGTGTTGTTCATCAATTTTGTGAATTTTCTCTTGCTTCCTCCATTCATGTAATTCGTTTCCCTCATGTTTACCTTTCTTGGATGTTAAAAAAACATTTCATCTTGGAAATTCACTGAACACATTATTTTATATTTTAGTGATTTACAAGAAATGTAAATGTAAAGCACATTAAATTAAAAAAATATTTATATTGCAATGCAAAATTACTTTATTTGCTTTAAAATCTATTTTATATAATTTATTTTTGAAACACTTGACAGAAAATTAAGTTTTGAACCATATTTATAATATTTTCTTTTATTTTCTTTTAATGCATATAGCTAGCTATTGTGACTTTAAATGCAATTAATTATAAATGCCTCAGTAATGCTGCACTAATCTGACAACATTTAAAACCAAAGGTAAATTCTGGAACAGTGTCCATGCGTTTGGACCGGTAAACTTCATCAAACCAAAGTTTTATCATCTGTAATTAACACCTCAAGTGATCACAGTTTCTCAGCACTACATGTAGTGTAAATGGTCCACCACATTCAGTAATGTTCAAAAGTCATATCACATAAACATTAATTAATCTCAAACAACAACATACAATTTTCCAGACAGATATCTAACGCCAGGTGGAAATTTTTTTGCTGCTAGTCAGAATCATTGTCCTCATATCGGTTTCTGTACCTTTGTCTACACATCATGGCCAAAATGACAAGGCCCTTCAGGGTAAGATGTTCTCAAGACAAACCAAAACATCAGATGTGTCTTCATCTTGACAGTACGGATAGGATCTCTTGCCTGACTGTAACATTTATATTGGAAGGATCAACAACATGTTATTATATACCAAAATCTGGGATCCGAGCCAAATCTGATGCTTTCTGTGGGAAGATTCTTACTCACAGCTGGCTGGTCTTGTAAAGTGAATTCTGATTAGTTCATTTTTTATAACAGAAATAGATAATGTGATTCAAACACGACTGGTGCCAGTGAATAAGCCGAAAGCCTGACGGGTTTACCGCTATGAATCCCATAAGACACCCTGACTGTGAATGAATGAGTCAGCAGATCTAGCCTGGAGAGACAGTGGCAGACGGCCTGCGATCCTTAACTAACCTCTGTCTTAAGCACTCACTCGCCTCAGATTTAGTATCACTGCGAGTTAAATGACTCAAATGCATGCAGTTGACTTGGAAAAGACAGACCCTTGCTGATACATAATGACATAGCCTGCTGAGGGATTTAGCCTCCCTTTGTTTAGCGGCCTGCTAAGCAGCGCTGGAGGCCTAGAGGCAATTAGCTGAAAACGAGGTCAACTCAGGGAAAGAAGCAGCCTCTTGGTGGAGACACCACATTAAAACATGGCTTGTCCAGTACGATGACCTTCCTCTCTGGAATGAGCCGTGGTTGCCATTCACTGGTTTCCATTGGCTTTAGTTTCTCAGATTGTCAGGAAGTGCTGTAACAGAGCTTTTTACACAAGAAAGACAGATCATTCATAGTTAAAGGTCATTCAGCTGCTTAGTCTTAACGAAGTTACTTTTAATGTTATAAAGAACAGATAATTTGATCTCTATGACACATGATAAAAGCCATCTTTGGTTATTTTCACTCAGAAATTGAAGTTCAGCAAGGAAAAAGAGTTGCCCCAGTTATCTAGGACAAAGATTACGTAGGACACTTCAGGAATTTCTTGTCAGAAAAGCGTTCTTTGCTCTTACACGCCTTCTGTCAGTCAGTTGAACCTGTCATTGACACGCCAGGTCTGCAATTGCGGTGTGCTTTTCGTGGAAGTGTACACCAACTACATGTATGGAGGTCAAACACCATCATCATAACGCACTCGAATGTCCAAACATTGCCAGGAATGTTTTTCTTATACAATTTCTTTCCTTGAAAAAGGCTTTGACTGGTTCATATTGTGAGCAATTGTTGCTACGTATACAAGTTAATATAGTGTAGTAATAACTGTGTATTTGGAGGTGCACAATAAACTCATAAGTTTACATACCCCTTGCAAAATGTGCAAAATGTTAATAATTACAACAAATGGGACGAATCATGAAAATTGCATGTTATTTTTTTATTTAGAAATGTCCTGAATAAGCTATTTCACATAGCAGATATTTAAATACAGTTATTAAGACAAAATAATAACTGCATTTATTAAAATGACCTAATTCAACAGTTTACATGCTCTAAGATCTATAATATTTCCTGCATGATCCACAACTGTTTTTTATATTTTATCATGTCATAGTTGTCCCTTGTTGGTCCTTCCCGCTGTTCTTTAAGAAAATCTTCCAGCTCCTGCGCATTCTTTGGTTTTCCAGCATCCTCTGCATATTTGAACTCTTTCCAAAAGTGACTGTATGATTTTGAGATCCATATTTTCACACTGAGGACAAGCGAGTGACTCATACACAACTATTATAAAAGAAGAAAGCATTTACTGATGCTCAAGATGGCAACGCAATGCACCAAAAAGCTGGGGGATGTAAACTTTTGAACAGGATGGTGATGATGATTAAATGATTCTCATTTTTTCATTTAGTCATGGACCATCAAGATTCAAGGGTATATATATTTTAGAATCGGGTCATTTTTAAAAATTCAGTTATTATTTTGTTTCGTGGGAATATATGTAAACATTTGTTATGTGAAATAGCTTATTCAGGACATTACCAATTTTGCAAAGGGCCTGTACACTTAAAAGCACAACTGTATATCTTTTTGTTGTGTTTGGTCATTTGTTTGTTTTCCATTTACTGGCATTATTTTGATGGTTGTATTTTATATTTTTGGTGAATATTAAAATAAATGAATACAAATCGTAATAATGGCGTAATAACAGTGAGTTGTTGAAATTTTTAATTTATTTAGACAAAATAGTTGTTATATAAGGTTGTAGGTTGTAGGTTATGAACCATAACGTACCATTTATTTAGCTATGCAGACATTTCACCACTGATTTGCATTCTTTATACTTCTTTTTTATTTTGTTTATAGTTACTTGAAAGTAAGTAAGTTTTGCATGCTTGAGCACAAATCTTTCCAGGGCAGGGTTAATGCCTCTAACGCCTTTTCTTATCTTACTGCGAGTGCAATTTTACCTGTAACTGAAAATACTACTATGTAGTCTTCAAAACGTACATGCAGCGGAATATAGACTACTGTTCATGCAGAGAAATATTGTTCTTAAGAAATATATTTGAAGAATTCATTGTGCGATTATGAATTCACCCAAAATCTGCACATATTCAAGATATTGTTCGTGATCCAAACTATTCATGTCCGTCTGCATGTAATTTTATTTGCTCCATAACCAGAACTCATCATGAGTATATATGTTTTGAAAGGTCTCAAATGTACCAGTTACTTAAATAAATCTCACCTCTGTAGCGCTGAGGGCAGTGGAATGTATCTTGGGTTAAAAACTCACATATGTCTCTGGTTAGGCGTGAGCTGTGAATTGTGACAGGTCATTGGTTCAGTTCAATGTTCTGTGAGCCTTAGGCAATGCTCATTATAGTAGAAGACATAATTATTATCATTACTGTGGCTGTTTTTTTCCGCACACCGTTTTCCTTTAGGCAGGTTGATGATTAAGTGTTTGTAAGCTTGCCAAGGGGAAGTGATGTCATCTTATTTGGCATGTAAGACAACAGATCAGGTTACATTACGTTTCTCATGAATACAGTTTTTTATCTAACAGTGGTTTGACAGGATTTATAACTGTAATTATTGAACCATCATTAGTGTTTGTTTTTCAGTGGTTTTTATTTCTTCACACTTCACTTTACTTTTAAATGCTTCACTGCAAACCCAACTTCTTGAATGCCGACATGAATTTGCTGTCTACAGTCTTGAAGTGTGCTTGATTTCTGAAGGACTAAAAGTACTACAGGAGATCAGAGTATGAAACCGGGGTGGAGTGCGAGAAGAATTGATTTATTTCGTAGTATGATGATGAAGGCTGTCCACGAATCTTGAACAGTAACTAGATATTTGCTGAAGATGGTGGGTGGGGGTAAAGGTCTGGTCTGGGATCGGCTCCTATCCCCCCTATATCTCTTTAGTCTTATTAAACATGTCTCCAGCAGACTGCTCCTTAGCCAGTTTCCTTGACATATTTCTCCTCTCTGCTGGAAATCTGACTTGATTTACAGAACTCCAAATGAACCCTATTCAACACTCCCCCAAGTTCAGATTATTTTCAGAGCATGTTTAGCTGTATAAATCTTCAAAACGGCTTCACGGAGACATTGCAAAGATTTTTTTGACTTTTCTGAAATTTACAGCTGAATATGTCCATTGCAGAAATATCTTCTGTGGTATTGTCATTTTAAAATTATGCTAAGGATCCTATGTGAACATTCCTCATGTTCATAGCCTTTTTTTTGTTTATGACTGGCTAATATGTGCCAACATTCAAGCTCGTTTATCAATAAAAATAATTTCCTTTCTTTTATCAGCCAGACCAAAGATCGTATCCTCCTTCCTCTTTCAGCTCCATCCTGTGTCAGCCTATAAAAACGAATGTCTCCTGACCACATCCACTGGACCTACTGCCCATCCAGATACATGTCATGAATAGCGAGTGCTCATCAGAGGTGCTGTTTGATTTATGGAAATTCGGAGCGCCCAACATTTGGAAAATGTCCATGCGGTGGTCCAAAATATTATTATAATTTTTTCTTCTCAGAGAACATCCTTGCCAGAATCGCTCTCCTTATCTAAAACAAAATGTGAACATTTATAAAGCCATTTATTTTTCACCTTTGGTGCAGCCAACCTATTTAATCATCTGAATTTTATCATATTATTACTAATTATATGCCTACTGCATTTTTTTACTGTCGTCTTTAATAGTGTATCACAACATCCTGAATAACAGGTATTATAATACTTGGAAGAACCTGCCTGGATGACTCGTAGTATTATGTACCATGTACGGTGGCCGAGAGAGCTCAACACGCTGCAAACTTAAAAAAACACATGCAAACAGAACAAAAACCCATGCAAACTGCAAATTCTCACAAATTCTTAAAACAAACACAAAAAACCCTCACCTTGTAGTTCAGCGACAACATCTCTGAACAGAAGCCACTGAACAAATAATCAGGTCCCAGGTGGGTTCGTCACTTTTTGAGGTCCCCCGAAACATTTCCGTTGTGGTCCGCACTGTTTGCAGCGCATTGAGCTCTCTCGGCCACTGTAACTATGTCCTCATCTGATTATTACAGTAGTGTCTTCCCAAAAACAAAAGGGCATAGGAATAGACAGTGGTCTACAGAGAATATGGCTCTGATACTACTTAAAGTTAGGCCAACAGGGGGTTGCCTTATGGGCTGAGCAGCTTGGATTTTTCAGAGCCTTGGTTATCTCTCCCTGTGGATATGTCAAGGCCAGTATGCCTGATCTCCTAGGAGGCGATGACAGTACCCCTCAGTTCAAAGACGTCTTTCAGGAGGTTCCTGGCAGTGAAAGACTTTTAGAGCAAAGAGAGCAAATTCCATTTTTAGACCAAAGACTTAGAGAATAAAAACTACCAATGTGCTGAATCCTTGAAGTCTCTATCATATACTGTATTGTAATCCACTAAATGAAAAACTTCAGTATAAATGGTTTATTTTTCCACTAGTTGGAACTGCTGGTTAAACATTTTGCCGGTTTGCTTTTGATTGGTCGCCTGCGATGTCATGTTGCATATGTCAGTCCATGCAAATCTATATTAGGACTCTCATCACTGTCAGAATCTAGTAATACAACTGTACGTCGTTTCCTCTGAATGTTATGAAACCCTTCATATTAGCTTGCATGTAGCTCTCTTAAGCCTCTTGGTGTATTTTCATCAGTGTTCGTTTTTTGAACATAAACCATGTTGTGTTTTAATGGTGTGCTAAAGGGAAAAGGCATGAATGGCCCATTCAGTCGGTTCGCTTATGCTGTAACATTGCAGGGGAGCTGGCCAACTGTATGTAATTTTGACAGTGGGTGAGGCTGCCCCCCTCCCCTTGGTCCCTCAATCCGTGCCAGGCTCTGATCCAGAACTAGGGGGTTGACATCATTCCCTCCAGACATCCAAGCTTGTTATTGCTGCCATTCCAGAACTCTTTGCTTGGGCTGAGCAAACAACTTGGACGACTTCACAAGGGCCCTGTCATTCAGACAGCAAAGCACTGCAATAGGGCCACACTAGCAAGCTGTTGAGTGAGGGGACTTGCGACTTTTTTAATTGTAAAGAATGGAGTTTGGCTGTTCAAACTAATGCATTTGATCCCCATGAGAAGCTATTAATTAAAAGCACACTGAGAGCTGTAAACCTGCACGTCCCAAAGGGAGCTGTTGAATTGGCAAAATGGGGGGGAAATACTTTTGAAAAAGTATAAAGGTTATCCATATAACTTATACAAGCATAGAGACTAGAGACTATAGTACAGTAAATGTTTGTTCAGGTGCAACCTGCCCAGTGGCGCTTTTCATTTCAGCAGTTAGGGCCAAGTTTGCCTCGAGGCTCTCAAATGTCTATAGTAAAGTGTATCCATATAAGTTTCTTTTATTATTGTCTCACTGTGCAAAATGCTGCTATACACAATGAAGGTACATCATTTGGGGATCAGTGTTTCCTAACCTTGTTCCTGGAGGCTCTTTCTAATCAGACACACCTAATTCAGCTCATCAGCTTGGTAGAGAGATATCAAGACCAATATGGATAGATAAAGTGGACAATAAAATGTTATAACTTTATCTTGTCTCCAGGACCAAGGTTGGGAAACTGCAATGATGACCACACAACTGGAACCTTTTGGAGAACCTCAAAGTCCCGTTCTGAAGGTGACTGAAATATGCATACGCAAAAAGTGCTTCAAAGCCTGTGTATGATGAAGTTTCTGTAGGAGTTCCTTTTAGGAGCTTCAAAGACCACCATTTGTGTTTCCATTAACCATGATTAAAGCGTGAGAGCACATTAATTATTCACCCTCATGTCATTTCAAATCTGCAAGACTTTTGTTCATCTTTGGAGCACAAATGTTTTTGTTGAAATCCAAGAGCTTTTTGAGCCTGCTCAGACATCAATGCTACTATCACATTCAAGGCCTAGACTAGTAGCAATGACATTGTGAAAGTAGTCCAACTGACATCAGTGGTTTATCCTCAATTTTATTAAGCTTTGAGAATGCTTTTTGTCCGCAAATGCACTTAACCCTAAGTCATTCCAAACTATTAAAAGCTTCATTCATCCCTGAACACAATTTAACAAACTTGTGACTGTCCCATTGCCTGCTAAGTAAGCCTCACAACACAGGTGCATTTTCCATGCGTATTTACTAGTGGTGGGCCGTTATCGGCGTTAACGTGCTGCGTTAACGCGAGACTCTTATCGCGCGATAAAAAAAAATATCGCCGTTAATCTATTCACAAAGTTGGGTTGGGAGCTGGGTCTGCATTTCTTCACTGCATTACATG
>JAUCMT010046580.1:0-16305 GCA_032357475.1 Enteromius thamalakanensis | reverse complement strand
TCTATCTATCTATCTATCTATCTATCTATCTATCTATCTATCTATCTATCTATCTATCTATCTATCTATCTATCAGATCGACTATGGAAGAAATGTTGTTTAAACTAGTTTGGTAGAGATGACCATACCAAGCTGGTCTTTTCAGCAGGGCTGCTCTTCAAGCTCACATATTCACCCCAAGAATACAAAACATTGTGTTTGTGCAGACTTCTAAAGCTAAAAAAGTGAGTAAATAAAATTGAATAATAAAAAAAGCCCGAGAGATTCTTAATTATATGTGCGGTGGCATTTCAGTAGGTAGTCCCACAGCATCTAGCTCACCGAGCCACAGGCCCAGCTTGCCACACTGAGAAAATGGCAGATAATCAATGGGTGTGCGCCTATTACCATAGAACTCACTGACACAAATGTTAAGTAAGCACTTTGGGAGTTGAGTGTGTTGAATAGGTGGAATGGGTTGGTGTGTGCTCAGTATAAAAGGTGTTGTCATATCTTGGTCTGCAGAGTGGACGATACGCTGTGGCAGATTTCTGTGGCATTTACTTAAAAGAGCAGCAGAGCTACCAAATTTAGTGTCTGGTGGAGACTATCCACAGGCTTAGAGCCAGAGCTCTTTACATAAGGGACCGGGAGACAGACCCTCAGAAGATAATGCACAGGAGATAGCACCCATATGAAAGAGCTTATTTGTGCACGGTAGAAGGGCTGCAGCGATGTAAAGAGAAGAAAAATGAGGTTGAAGAAACAAAAGATGCCTCATTCCTTCCCAGAGCATCATTAGTCATCCTCACTGTTTTGGTATGTGGGTCATCGTAAATCAACATTGGAGAACACATTGAGAGAGGATGGACAATTATACGGTTTACTTTATAGACAAATGATGCTAATCAAAATGCTTAGGTTAATCAGAGCCGTAGCTTAGCAGTTAGCACACATGATCCAACTCAGACCGTCTCAATAAGGGTTGTGCCATTTTTTTTGAAGGACATATGAGGAAAAATGCTTATGGTTTATGGTTTTGTGATTCTTTTATAACCATTTTTATTATATATATATATATATATATATATACACACACACTTAGTTTATGTGTTTCTTCATTTACATTTTTTTTTTTTTTACGGGTTTGTGGAATCACAGATTTCTCACAACAGTTCATACAAGCAGCACAAAACCACGCACCTGCACCTGCACCTGCACCTGCAAAAGCCTACAACTTGCTCAAAATCTTTAGTTCATCTCTACACATATTTATGTCAATGAAAAGTCCTTGTGTCATTGTTCACTCTGTTAGTGTTAGCTGATGTAAACTACTGTATAACTGCAGTTTGGAGGACCGTTACAGCACTGGAACGCAGAAGGCTGTGCTTCTTATCTATGTCATGTATCTATTTCAAAAGGACAAATTTACACATTACTGTATGTGGGATATTGATAAAAAGAGAATGTTTGAATTATAGAGGATTGTTTGGAAAATTTCAATTCTGACTTGAGAAATGTACCAAAGCGACTGAAAAAGAACTGTAAAAAATATATATTTCCCTCACAATGAATATCAGCTTTTAATACTGTGCCTTATTATGTGTTGCCTAATTGCAGTTAAGTAGTTAATTAACTGATGTTAGCTTTGCTGTATTACTTTTCATTTATACTTTTACATTTAATTTCATAAAAAGTTACTTTTTAATTATTAATATAGAATATTCATTTGTTTAGCTGTAACATTAAATGTAGCTTATTGGTATTGGGCAGAATTTTAATATCAGTTAATTCCTTGAATTATTATGAGGTTGTGAAAACTGCATGCATAATAATTATAAAAGATTTAAGAGGTGGCAGCACACCGCATGATGGTTATTTGATATATATTTTAACATTTATCAGCTGACATATTTATTAAATATATATGCTATGAAATGGCAGCAAATGAGCTTAATTACCAATTTTACCTGCTGTCTCGACTAAAGGGGCATCTGAGCGTAATTTAGTTTTGTCATCAGGCAAAAAGGTCTCCGCTCAGTCATTCATTATAACAAGTTCCTTTGGTTGTCCACGTAGGCAGGATTTTCCTCAACCTAAGCAGTATTTCTGAAGTATTTAATATGGTATCAGTCCTCAGAATCAAATTACCCTCCTCACTAATGGCTCCCTAGTAGTGTGTGACCTCCAGTTGGAGACACTAACCAGAGCTCAGGGCTGATTGCCTGAGCTGATAGAGACAATTTGGCCATTGAGGAGACTTTCTTTCTTTATGCTGCAGTGCGTTCTGTTGACACCCCAATGCACTCGAAGGAAAGCATCAGTCTGAGAGCAGCGGTACCGCAGTGTCATTATCATGGATGGACCGTTCCTTCTGGCCATGACAGCACTTACAGTAGCACAAGCTATTCAAACCAGCCCCTGCTGACTGTCTGCTATTATAGCAGCTATAGCAACGGCTATTCATTACAGTGGTCCGTGTACAGCTCTCACCTGTGCTCTGCACGCCTCTGAATGGGCTGGAGGCTTGGTTTTGTGTGATAAGAATTGTGTTTAAATAGCAACCATAGAGGGGGTTTATTTGACTAGGCTATGCACAAAAATCACATTTTTGTTTTAGTTGGATTTGGTGAAAATTAATATTATTATGTTGAAGTTCATTTTCTCATGTCATATTTATTAATTTACCATTTTGCTCTGATTAAAATCCCATTTTTTTAGTCAATGAAATAACTTTTAAGACATAATTTAAGTTTATTTTTAATGAACAGTTGACCCAGAAACGTGTATTTATCATCATCTGTTCATAATTCCAGACCTCTATGTATTTTGTGTAAAATATGTGTAAAATAAAAAAAATCTAAACAATATAAGATGTTTTGAATTTTACAATACAATACAATGAAAGACAAAATAACTCGTGTGTTGCTGAAGAAAGTCAGTTATGCAGGTCTGGAATAACACGACTCAATGATCAAAGTGTCATTAAATATATATTTATTATTTTATATATTATTTTATTTCTATGAAACTTGCCAATGCACCGAACAGAGGAGAAATATCTTCTTTAGATTATTAAAATCATCTTCACACAAACCATGTTTCGTTTGAGAACTGTACACTGACAAGTTCTTTGGGGAACCCAAAATTTAGCATCGCTGCAAAAAAAAGAAAAAAAAATGGGAAGCTTTATTTTAAAGAGTGTAGTGCGAGGTACCATTTACATTTCTATGCTGCATTTAGTACTTGGCTGCCTTTCATTTGGCTTGCATAATCATTTATTGTTGGAGCGCTTTGCAATGCAAACTGTTTTTTTTTCTTTGACATCAGTAGACTAAACCAGCCTTTGTAGACAAGCCACGCAGCCAAAATGTTTCCTGGTCTCTTGGTCACGTGAACGCTTGTGAGAGCCGAGACTGCCAAATAAAAGATGCGAACCAGTCTTTTCCATTAAAACCCTAGATGATTGATAGTAATGTCTCTTGCCCTTTTAATACTTACTCTTCAGCAATTTATCAAAACTCTCAAAGCAGAGCTGGGCTGTCTCTGCAAAGCATACACAAATAATTAATTATCCCTGGAACTGAAAAAGTGCTGTGCCAATATCAAATATTAATTTTGCTTTCTTTTATGAAATATACTCTCCATTACACCAAGGGGTTGCATGTACACGCGTCCGTAAAGAGGAATGTATCAGCTAGCCTGAATAAATGAACGCATCACTGCTCTGTTTTGTTAGTGGCAGTGGGCTGTTAGTAGATTTTCACCTTAAACGTGGATGCGTAAACACAGATGAGTCCTTTTGCTTTTCTCATTTCGTTCGTGGCAGATCATGGAGCAGAGGAACTATGCTATGGAATCTGCACGTCGTTTGAGGAAGTGTTGCGTCCAAATCAAACAGCAGGATGCAATGACTTCCATTGACTCATTGAGCCAATTGACTACAGTGAGGAGCATTTTACATCGCCACTCCTGCAGTGTAGAGGCCGTGCATCGATCCATGAGAGATAAAGAGAAGCAAATAAACCAATGACATACTGTTTACATTTTTCTCAGGAATCACCGCCTCACACTTCTCTGGTCTCTCTTCTCCTCTGGTCTGTTTGTGTCTCTCACATGGTATGCAGAGCACAAATAATGGATGTTGTGCTTAGGGCTCGAGTATTAATTGTCTCTGGTGAGATTTAACGGCTCTGAGAAGGAGGCAGGAGGTATAGGCCTCTAATGTGGTGCGCGGGAGCCAAGTCTGGGTGCATAACACGGGAGTATTGATTCAGGCCCCTCCTCTGTACCTTTAATCAAATTGGAGCTCTATTTAGCAGTCAGGTCTATTATAGCACGAGTGCCTGCACTCTGAAATACATACCACTTTAGCTGATTTATGATGGGATTGTTGTCCTTAGGAGGCAACTCTGCGGAGTGGAGAACGTCATTTTTCATGAGCCGCATACAGTGTGGTTTGGATTGATGGCTGAGCGTGTTGTTGTGAAGCAATACGCACTTAGAAATGCGGACGGATGGACTCGTTTTCAAAACACGGGTATGGACGCGCTCTCGTGACAGAAGCCGAGGGTACTTGAGGGCTTCAGGACAGCTGCCTCAGTCGTGCCGTTGAGGGGGAGGCATCTGCGGGCTCCTGCTTTGGCTGAAGATGCAGATATACTTGGAGGTAGACCATCAGGAAGCACTTCACTAAACCCACACACACACACAACGCTCGGGGGCCAATTTAGCTGAAGGTGTTGTATGCTCCTTCTCTCAACCTGTTGGAGAGCTTGATACGCTTAAGCCTCTGATGCCCCGGTGAAAAGAACAGCAAGTTTTAAGTGCTGGTTCCCCGTAAGTCAACCAGCTTTGCCATTGGTTCAAGCTGCTTCACTTGAATTTTTAGGGTTAATGGCTTTCGAGTATTTACAGTGGAGACATGATAATTAAATTACTTTTTTACTTTAGTTTTTTATACTTTAAAATACAAATATATTTTAAATATGCCTGCAATATCATTTTTAAATAGAGGACATAATTGTTTTTTTGTTTAGTTTATTCATTTGTAAATATGTTTATTTATATAATTTTTTTTTAAATATAAATGTTATAAAGCTGAAGTTTCAGCAGTCATTATTTCAGTATTTGGTGACGTATAATCTTAATATAAATCCTTTGATACAATTCAGTTATTGTGTACATATTGTACATGTTTATACATTGTACTTATATCTAAAAAAAAAAAAAAAAACAACCTGTATGTATCTGTAATTAATGTGGGACCATTTAAAGATCATTTAATACATACTTTCTATAAATAAAAAAAAGAATAAACTAAAAACATGATTTAAAAAAAATAATAATAATTGTTTGCACTGCAGTAAAGCAAATGCGTTGTGCATTCTGCAACACTGTACCAAGAAGTTGCTTAATGACACAACGAGAAATATGCATTTCGATGCAAACGCCGTGACCTTACAGGAACTGCCATCTGGTCCTCGTTAATTCCACCTGTCCTCAGGGAAGGACATAGATTACTGTGAAAACTCAACTGGCTGTCAACCCCTGTTGCAAGCTTTTTTCATTTAAAAGCCTCTCTACTTTCAACCCAAACATGAATTTCATTTGGCTGTCAATAGCATGGGCTGAAGTGCTTAATGTAGCTGGGCTGTGTTTAACTTGACAACATCATGTGTGAAATGGACGCTTCTGCCTCGTACTAACCTGTGGCACAACTAGCTTCTTTTTTTTTTTTGGTGTGTGGCTGCAAATAAGAAAATCAGGGTTTGGTGCCTGCTCTAGAAATAGCATAAAGCGTATATCAAAGAAGAAACTGTTGGAAAGTGGCCAAAAATTGTTCAAAAGGGTATGCAAAGAGAGTATTCTGAATAATGAATTTATTATATACAAATATAAAAAATATGTGTGTATTGGCATGGATGGAAGTTTTCTTAACACAATGTTAAACCATTTCTCTTGGAAAGTATATTCAAGTTGGTTGTGATGAGCAAGCGTTTTTGTTATTGACATTACTTCTTAGCTACAGTCGAGGTTTGGGCTGTAGATATTTATAGGCTTTTCCTTGAATGTGACCTTGCGCTTCCTTATCCGTTTCATTTAGCTCATCCATTGCGTTTATTTACCCCAGCGAGCAGCGTAACTAGCGGGATGCATGTTTTGATGAGGCCCGGTCCTGTTTTTAATCTAATTGAGCCTGAACAGCAGTGAAAAGATTAGCTCTGACAAGAAAAAAGGCAAAATCGATGGCTGATGGATGTCAGCGATTCCGTGTAACATGTAGTGCGATCAGCGGCGTAGCAGACAGCTGTGTACCATGTGGACTATTCTGTCTGACTGTGAGTTGCTGGAGGGCAATATTCAATAGAGCTTTTAGTCTGTATGCTGGATCTGACTAATCCGGCCCTAATTAGCCTTCCTTTCAGAGTTTGCTTAGTTAAAACGTTGGATATCACTGACATCAGCAGCACTGATTATTATAGCAGTGTTTTGCGGCTTAATTCAAGTTTTGACGACTAAGTTTGTTCTCTAATGCTTGTTTGCGCATTTGAGCAACTTACAATCCTCACATGTGGATTGCCGATTGATTTCGAGGCATAATGCCCCATTTCTGCACATGACCTTTCATTCATCAGCATTTTTTTTTTTGCTTTTGCTTTTTTTGACAGGGCGAATCAATGAACGTATTGATCACAGATTACGTGCTCTCGCATGCAATGCACATATCGTAGTATAAATAACGGAACCTGGCACAGAGACCCCTGGCATCCTCTTTAAGCCGAGCTCCCGCATTCAAAACGCTGTTTATTATTGCAACCGAATTTCATTTCCCCTCTCTTCGGTGATATTTAAGCATCCTTCGCGTTCTTCAAAGCAGCACGCGACCACAGCTTTTGAAGATGAGAAGGGCGGGCTTGCTTCCTTTATGAATACAAGACTAAACAGAAAAAAGAGGGCTGGATAAATGAAGTTTCATTATTTTCCTTTCCTTTGTGCTGTAGGTCTTGTACAATAATGTAAAATCTAATAATCCATTATTGAGCTCACAGAGAAGAGAGGCCAGTCTGTGATCTGTGTTCCACTGCGGATGAAAAAGGAAGTGACAATAGAGGAAGAGCTGGCCGAATTTGACAGCACAGATGTGGAGATTCCATCGAGACCAGGCTGTCAAATCATCATATTACCATGTAGAAGTTTCCCGCTCTCTAAATACTGTGACAGTGCCATTTTTCTGATGGATAACAGCGTCGCTTTCTAACCGCATCTTCTCTTGCATAACTCGCAGACGATTGATCTTTCTGTCTGAACATGCGAGAGACTGGATGCTTTCCGTCTCTTTGTGTCCATTTGTTTGGCTTTTTATAATATGCAATTTAGCGGATCGATTAGTTGTTTTTCATAGAGACAGACAGTACCTGTTGTCTTCCAGTAACAGGCGAATCACAGTAATGTTGCATCAAATCAGCCAATGTAATTAGAATTTGACATCATTTCTTCCCTACCTAAAAAAATTGGCAAGCACAAAGATGCTGGTTTTCCATGCTAAGTAAATTAAGGATTAGCCAGGCTGGAATTGGATCTAGCTATGGCAGACACGCAGACATCCCAGTCATATTGTGGAGTGCTCTAATTTTGCTCTTTCATGCCCAGACAGCTGTAAATCTCGACTCTGGCAGGATTTTCGTTGGGTTTCGACTCTGATAAATACATTTTTGTGAGGAACCCACTATTGGGGTACAAAATCTTGCCTTTCCTCCACCAGGGGACCTGTTTGAGTGGGGCTGTAGGCCCGCAGTACCCATTTAAACACTAATAACCCAATTACATAAACCCACTGTGGCTTTGCTTTGTAGAGCAAGCATGTCTTTTTTTCTTCTTCCCACAAGCGTGCCCCTTTATTTTAATGTCGAAACGAACACTATAAGTCTATTTACTAACTGTGTCATGCGTTAAGGGGCTCTCCATCAGTATACACACAGGATTTGGAGTTGAACCCAACAAATGTGTGCTTTTTTTAGGCCGCCATCTATGTTTACACGTTTTATGGGATTTTTTTTCATCAGAAGCGGCTTAAGTGCATGTGGGGTTTGGGTTGAGTTTAAACGATGTTAATCCCTGCTGTTAAAATGTGAAATATCTAAATCCTATTTAATTGATTTGAACTCTTTAATGATCTCAATGCTTGCAAACATTAAAAGGGTCGTATTGTACATCTTTGTATTATTACTGTATTTCATTCCTTGCGCTGAGGTCCACTTATGACATTTGCTAATAGTTTTTCACTGCCTTTTTCTACTTTTCTTCAGACACTTAAAATCAAGCATTTTTGCTGTTTAATTAAGAAATGTGCTCTTCAGATGTGAAATAACCAACAGCTCCGCTAAGACAAAGAATGCAGGTTTTCTGTTAAAATAAGAGAATAAGAGTCAGTGCATTTTTTTCTTTCTTTACTGATCTTTACTGATGATAATGTCATATCTAAAATAAAATTGGGCTCTTTTTACCTTGCTCTTCATCCAATAACTATTAAGTTAAGTGTGATAAAGAAATTAGAGTAACGGTGGCTGAAAATTCAGCTTTTTCATCACCGGAATGAAATGCATTTAAAAAAAGTTAATGACAATTGTTTTTAAAAGTCGTAATATGTTTTAGATTGTTTTATGGCATTTTCTACATTGTTTTTTTTTTTTTTGCCAATTTTTAAACTGTTCCACAACTGGAATAAAATACCTAAAAAAATAAACAATAATAATAATAATAAAACGGTGCCTTGCACAAGGGTCTCAACTCAATCATGATGACAGATTTTGAACGTGATGAGAGTGCTGGGAATTCACTCCCTCCACCTACAATCCCTGTCAGACCTGGGACTCGAACCCAGGACCTTTGGGTTCCTCTCTATCCATTAGGCCATGACTGCCCATTTGTCATGTTAGGGCTCAGAAAGGTGTTACAGGTTTTGAATGACCTGAGGGATGGTGTGCTAGGAACAGACTTCCCAACACAGAAATTTCCTACAGTTTCTTCCTAATGCTCTTTTGGACTGGTGATGACGTCTGAGTTCAAAAAGTTACAGCAGGTTTTCAGCCATGTTCAAAAAATCAAGAGAAATCAAGTTTTGATTTTGCCATAAGACCCCTTTAGTGGGACAAAGAAGCTACGCTAAACATTAGAGGAACCCTAACAGTTGAGATATATCCATATTTGATGGTGTGGTCATGTTAAATATTGATGATTTCTAATTGAAGGCACCAGACTCTCTGTGCAGAGATGTTTCTTCGCTTTACCCTGAGTAGGAGTTCTGCACACTTTGAAAAGTCAGAAAAGAAGCAGAAAGTTCAGCGACTCTCCAGACCATGCCTGATCGATCGTACCTAGAAAGCCATGAGGCTGGATGTGTGATGTCCATGTTCACTGTGTGCCATTGAAAAGAGTTTCCCTGGTCTGCAGGGAGTGAGAGGCACTGTCAGAGGCACAGGTGAAAGCCATTAGCATGTGGTGTCGTGTCTTGTCAGGGGCCGAGCACGTGTTGACGTGTGATTGACTCAAATTCAGCACTGGATGTTTTGTTTGGGTCTCAAGGACGGGCAGGAGATGGAGGTGGGGGAGTGGGGGCGTTTCTAGCAGAAGACCACTGCAATGTCAGACCACTGTCAGATTCCCAGCGCTCTACTCAAATACACACAAACAGCCAAGATGCCCGACAGGGAGAGAACTGAGCTCGATTGCATCAGCCAGCCCCTGCCCTGGTGCTGCGAGCTTGAAATGTGTGTGAGTGGCTGGCTAAGCCTTACACAAGCAATCATTTCTGATGAGTATGGACACTGGGGGGTACAGCACTGCTAATGTGAAACACTGGGCTTTCTTAAGGGATCCGCGCTCCGCCGGCTAAGAATAGCACTTCTTTCTAAGTTGCCCAGTCATTTGATTATTGTTGTTGTTGTTATAATGAACTAAAAGTCAGATTAATAGCATCTCAATTATACTAAATTATCAGTTGTCATTAATATTCGATTTGAATGCATTTGTCCAGCTTGGATTCAGGATTAGCCTATTTTTATACAACTATCTAACCTGTGTTTGGAAGCCATTGTAGTTGTGAAAGTGATTGCTTTGTGGTTTTAAAATGCTTGGAGTGGTTATTTGCATGGTTAACAGAGTGAGTTATTGTCATATTTGAGTTTAGGGGTTTGTTCAATTTGCTAAGTGCGAGCATAAATAGTAGTGATTGTCTTAGCAAGCAGCGCTAACAAGAAAATAAATGTAGAAAGCTTGATTTACTCGATCAGGAATAGTCTGGTTCATGAAAAGCAGATGTTTTTTTCCCAGAATGGTGTTTGCAGTTGATTATGGAGGACTACTTCCCTCCCAAAACACTTCTGGCAAGCACTTTTAAAGAGGCTCTTTAATCGGGATATGAAGGCTGAAGGTCAAGTCCACCCTCGAGTATCTCAATGGTGATCCTTCATTCTCAAATCTATCATAGTTTGCTATTATAGCTGTAACTTTTGTTACATTAACATCATTAAGCTGTTATATACACTATAAGTAAGCTAAATATTGTTTATACTTAAGCATAGTCTTTTTTTTTATATTTCAAGTTGTGTAAATTAGCATAGATATTTATGAGTAAATATGAATTACAGTATATACAGAATAACAACATTTTGTTAAGTTTTTGTATTATATGCATGAACTTTATCAATAGTTAGAGTAAACACATTTATAATGTTATATAAATATTTTTCAAATAAAAACTGCTCATTTAAACTTACAGTACTGTTAATCAAAGAAGAAGCTATTTTCAGCATTAATGAAAAAATTTTGTTTTTTGATCACTAAATCAGCATATTATTCATACATTTCTGAAGCACATGAAAATTAAATAGTAAAATATTAAACAGTTATTTTAGATTGCAATAATACTTGCAGTATTGCTGTTTTTAATGCATTTTTGATTTAATGAATGCAGCTTTGAAAAGACGTCTTTCATGTATATGAAACTTTGGAATGGCATGGTACATGAATGTACACCAAAGATGAATAAAAGATGTAAAACCTGTTTTATGATGCTTGATGCATTAACTATGTAAAAAAATAAATAAATAAATCGGCTGTACCTCTTATTTTTTTGAAAATTGTGCACAATAAGACCTGAAATGTTTAGTAAATGGGGTCAATTTTAGTTAGAATTTGTACACTTCAGTCACAATGCGTTTTATTTTTCCCACAAATGGAGTTGCTTTGTAGCAGATGTATGTGTTAGCAGTGCTCTGTGCTTTAGCCTGGAGGAGTGTTTGTTCAGAATGGCATTTGGTGAGTAAAAATAATGGCTAAAGATTAGCAATTCTGCCCGATTATAAACTCTCCCTCCCCCTCCCTCCCCTGCTCTGTGGAATAGGTAGCAGGTGGTTGTGACAGGTGTGATGGAGGCTTCACTGAAAGACATTGAAATAGCAAACAAATTGGAGGAAGCATTTTGTGGGGTTTCCGGTGATTGGTGTCAGAGTTGATGGATGTTACCACCCTGGGATGCAATCCCAGGACCGTGTTTCCGAGGAGCCCAGGTGCGGCGTGGGGGGAGAGCAGGTGAGAGCAAGTAGAAAGAGACTAGAAAAGAAAAGTAACCCTTGCGGAATATTTATGACTGTAAGAAAAAGCTGCATTGTAGCCACATTGCTCCAATTTTAGCCCGTTTTAACACAAGACTTTTAAAGCCAGGAAATGAGTGTTATCCACACCAGCGTGACCTTTATTGGGACAAATGGCCCGTGGTGCACTTGGGTGTGTGTCAGCACCAGATAAAAAGAGATGACATTAGAAAAGATGATCTCTGGTCACCTCGCTGATTTGTGGCCAGAGGAAGATGAAGCTGTTTTTCACCCTCGCGCTCCGTATAGATGAAGTGCGAGAGAGGAAGAAATAAGGAGGAATGACACTTCAGACGCAGGTTATGTAAGCAATCCGCAGCATTGTCAAGCACTGACACCTTATCAGTCACTTAGCGTTTACGTTTGCAAGCTGCCAGATCCCTTCTAAGTCTCCCCCATAGACTCCAGGAAGGGAACACTGGACAAAATCCATACGGCTTGCGGCACAGTATATGGAAATCTGACAAAAACGGCCTCTAACTGATGCTGGCACTCTCTCCGCCAACAATCCCAAGACAAAAGACACACTGAATCGCTCGGTTTTTATCACCCGCTCTAATCTTAATACCTTTTGTAAGTTAAGCTTTAACTGGAAAAGCTGTTTGTTTGGTATTGACTTTCCCCCATAATCCAATTCCAAATGATACTGGGTCTCTTTCTGATTGAGACATCACTGAGCTTGTTTTTCTGTCGCTTAGTCCTCCAACCGTTTTCCATTTCCTACCCATTCAGAGTTGGAGTGTGTTTTCCAACGGAGGCCGATGTAAATATGACAGCCCATGGAAATGGGATAGAGTGGCAAATTGAATTACGGAGCGGCATAATGTGCCAATATGGCAGGTGCACGCAGTCATGTCTGTGCGGACACCATTGATTAGTGGCACCTGTGTCTGCCGATTCTGTCTCCTGGACAAGAATGGATATCGGCCCATGACATTTTTTGGTGAATATAAACCTTATGCCGCTCAAAATGGGTAACAGACCAGTGCTTGTGTTATTGCCTTTGACAGCATGGATGAGCCATCTTGGTCTGCAGAGGCATGTGTGCAAACCGTCCACTCTTAATATTGCTTTACATGGCAATGGAACCTGTCAACACCTCTCACGTCTGCCAGAATTTTACATCTAAACGGCGAGTTCTTGTTGCACCATTGCACCAGCAAGTGATGCAAAACAAAGTAGTTTGCTCTACACATATAGACAAGGCTGGCAAAGCCATGGCACCCATTTAACACACCACAAATGCAAGCACTTTGCAATAAGCATCTAGATGTTAGCCCATGAGCACATGATTTCGTCGCATTTTGCATTTTTGCTACAACATGGGATTAATAATCATTGCATGCTTCTGAACTTTTCTGATGAACATATCCTACTGACATGCATGAGTATAAACCAGATGGTTTTGTTATGCAACATAAATGGCAGCACTTAAGAGTTGAACAATGTGGTGGTAGCACTAAGGCAAACCATTCAGTCGCAGTCTGGAGCCCTGTTATTATTATTATTATTATTATTATCATCACCTGCATCAGGCTAATCTTCCATATCTTCGTTTTCATACACAAAATGACTTAAAAATTCAGCTCCAATCCACCATAGATACCCTTTAGCCTTAGGTTTGACTGGCATGCAATACTTTCTCAAAGAGCTCCATTTCTCTCTTGCAACTAACACAATCTTTAACCCTGTTGCCTTGGTATCCTTGCAGAAAACGGGTGTTCATAAGAGTTCAATTTTCAGAGGCTATCCTCAGGCTGGGAGCACAATATTGTTGAAGAATCCTGCCCGTATAATAGCAATGAAGCAGCACTTCACATGAATCCAGCAAGCAAGCACAATCAGTCCTGTGCGTGGAACGATGGCATGCATAGCAGCGGGACTATTTGTTCACATGACTGGTTGAGGCTCGAGAGCACTATATTTGTTTTTCATTCAAAGTCACATTTCCATCTAAATAACAAAGCCATCACGTGATTCCAGCTCGATTCCGTCAGAAAGCTTCAGCTTCAATGTAACCTTTTCTCCTTAATCAGTTCTTTTGTAGCTAAATGTCAGTAGATTAATTGAAAACTTGGGGCGGTTTAAAACAACAGCTGACAATTAATTTCCGTTGTTTCGGGCACCCACTCTAAATGCATTTGACAGCAATACTGCGTCAGCAGTTCATCTCATCATGTGGAAAGTTTGGGTCAAGTATCCGAATGCATGCTGTTAAGTTTCTATCCCTACGAAGTTGGGCTTGAGCACCTTAGCTTGCAGAAATCCTTGTAGGTAAATGTGTTTTAGCCTCGAATGCAGCAGGAGGAGATGAAGACCATCTGAGAGGATGATGAATGATGGCTCCTGAAGGAGCAGCTGCCCCTTTTCCAGCCAGAATGCACAATCTACCTCGCTCTCTCTCTCTCACCCTTCTCTGAATGAGGAAAAATATAGCTCAAAGCCTCAGGGAGGGATTTTGTGTCGTCCCATCAGACAGTTTTAGGAATAGAAATGTAACAGATGCACACTGGAGTTTATTCAGAGGACATTTTTGTCATTTCTCCACAGGCATCAAAGTGAAGGGAACGTTCTATATGTCATCACAGGTGCCGTGATACCGAAAACAACGGTTTGTTTGAGGTAGTGCCAAAGGCTGGAGAGGATCTGCGTTCACAGCATCCTCCATTTAATGGAAATAGCTTGCATTGTTGTTAATTATTTATGGGACTCCAAAAACAATGCGTTGTCAGCCTTTGGTGCCTTTGCGTTCTTCGATGCTCTGTACGTGCTCCCTGCAGAGCTCTGAGCTACTTATATAAGTGCTACAGGATCCTAAGGCGATTTTAGAGGCAGAGCACACTGCCGTCCCATCTGCATCACCGACTCCCGGGATGAAATGGATGTATGCGCAACCTTCCTAATGATCTTTTTTTGTTTTTCAATTAAAACCGATGAACATATACTTGCTTTGTTTACAAATCACTGAAGCAAGTCGCTTCGTTCACGGCTCATTCCTCCCTTGTGCATCTTACGACATAGACTATGGAATATGTACAAGTGCTTTATCACTTTTGGCATGCTATACTTTTCTACAGGGGATTTAAGGACTTGAGATGAGTAGAAAAGCAATATGGGAATGTGTAAAAAAAAAATGCCCTTGCTGCAGAAAATGAGTGTACCCGGCCTTTGACGCGGCGCAGTGGGAAAAACCCTTCCGCGTGTGCTTTGGAGCTGCGAGAATGTGTCTTTTGCCTTGTCAGATACAGAGCAAACTTACTTTCCGTCTTTCATCATGCCTCTGTTTATCCCACTGTACAGGAATGCACATATTCTGCCTGACTGCATCGCTTGTTCTTGCTCATGCAATCTCTGCAGATTTAATTACACGCTTTTCTAGACTCATATAAAAAGTGGGAGAGAGCTAGGAAAGCCAGTGATTGAGGAAGAGAGACAGAGAAGAGTGGGCTGAGCAATTCTCTAGGGTCATGTATTTATGTTGGAGGAATGGAACCCTACTGTATAATGATTTGGTATGACCCCGAAAATGAGCGGATTATGCCGGGGTAGTCGAGAATAACCGTAATGGGCCTGAGGCTCAGTAGGGTTTTCCATATAACCAAGCGCCTAAATGCATAGATGGGCCGTGAGAGCGGAATACACTTGTGCTTTCTAGGGCATCTACCCATGTGCATACTTTTATCTTCCCCGCTACAGCTTTCTGAAAGTTATTGTGTTCTCTACAGACGGTCACACACATAAAATAGAACACAATAGTGGCAACTACTTCACAATACCTTATACTAAAGACACTTTTGGCTCAATAAACAATAGTTTGTTAGTTAGCTAGTTTGTTTATCAAAAGTTCTAAAGTTCCACCACATTAATATGAACAGTTGTGCCAAAAAAACCTTGAAAAACACATCATAATCTCCATGTTAGTCAGCTAGTTAGCTTGGAAGTTAAACTAACTAACTCTCACTAGTTTGTTACTTAGCTAGTTAGCTTACTCAAAGTTGAAAAGTCCTACCCCAATAGTATAGGCACCTTAAACACACTAATGATTTTCATAGACAGTTTATCACAAGTTCTAAAGTCCCACTATTGTAATGTGGACCATTTTGGCTAAATACACCTTGCAACTTAATTTTCGTAATCTCTATAGTAAGCTAGTTTATCAAAAGTCCCACAACAGTAATATGGGCAGTTTTATGTCAATAGCCATTACAACCCATACACTCACTAGTTTGTTTGTTTGTTAGCTAGTTAGTTTATTAAAAAGTTTATTTTAAAGTGTCATAGTAAAAAGTAGGTACTTAGTAATTAGGTACTTAGTAGTAGCCATTGTTCTTACATGAAATAAAATGTACTTATCATGTAACTAAGATATGGAACAGCCTGTAATCACAGTTTATAATTATGTAGATGTAATAGGCAGCTACTGTTACACATATGTAACACATTAAGTCTGTTACGCATCTACCGTACTTACACTTAAATAAAATCTTGATACACTTTATTTTATGTAGCTTATGTGTAATATTCAAGGGTCAACCTCCCGCTCCCTTAAGTGAAACCAACACGGAAGTGATTAAAACTGCAATTCATCGACTAGACGCTGGGGGCTGGCTCCAAAAGGGAGTCAATCACATTGACTCTCCATGTTAAAATGCCCAACTTTACAGTAGAAAAA
>JAUCMT010046579.1:0-16336 GCA_032357475.1 Enteromius thamalakanensis | reverse complement strand
CATAGAGAACTCTAGGACACACAGTAACATTTAATTTAAGAAAAAGATGACTTCTAAAAGGATGTGTATGTAGTAAACGTGTAATAGTAACCTGAAGATGAATCCTGTAGAAGTCTGAGTTTGTGAGTAACAGGAACGTCAAAACAGAGAGGCTTAGACTGACCCTTAACAGGCAGCAGGAAACGATTACTACTAACTGTTGGAGCTACTGTAAGACAAAACAACCAAATGTAATGTAATTCATATTTAAAATTCCATAGTAATTAAGTTTGAGAGATCTTTGTGTACCTGGAATGGAAATGGCAGGGTATACTGGATATGTGGGCCTTTGAACTAAGACAGAGAGAGGATATAACCAACAGAATTGGACTTAATGTACATTTTAGATGCATTTACCTGACACAAGGCAGAATGGAATTCCCTTAAAGGAATAGTTCACCCATAAATGAACATTTTGTCATCATTTACTCAAGTAGCATGAATTTCTTTGTTCTGTCTAACAGAAATGTAGATATTTTTAAAAGGTTTGTAACCAGGCTGTTTTGTATGGTGGCCAAGAGAGCTCAACGTGCTGCAAACAGAAAAAAACACATGCAAACTGCAAATTCTCACAACGCAACCAAACACAGAAACGAGCTGCAAACAGCACAGACCACAACGCAAATGTTTCAGAGGAACCTCAAAAAGTGACGAAACTATCTGGGACCTCATTGTTTGTTCTATTTGCAGCATGTTGAGGTCTCTTGGAGTTTTGGGTTTCTATTGACTTCCAAAGTAAGGAAAAAGAATACTATGGAAGTCAATAGTGACCAAAAACAGCTTGGTTACACACTTAACACTTAAAAAATATCTTCCTTCATAGAGGTTTGGAATTACTTGAGGGTGAGTAAATAATAATGAAACAATTATTAATAATAATAATGACAAAGTTTTCATTTTTGGGTGGGCTATTCCTTTAAGGAGAGAATGGAGAACATTGACACAGACATTAGGGGTCTCACTTGGGATACCAAATCATCTCTGAGCATTACAAGAAATGACCAATGACATTTAGCAAGTGGAATTTGCATACCAAGCCAATTCCCAAACATACAGGTATATAAGATGGCGACAGCCTTCTCCCCACTGAGTCTGAATTCCATAGGGCTGAGCCAGAGGACATCAACCAGAATAATGGCCCTGCACAAATTCTCTGTTTATACCAACACAATGGAGGAAACTAGCTCAACCCAGAATTTATAAATCTCACAAAGACTGTGAAATAATGTGTAGGGCCTTGCAGTGAGGAAGCAATGCCCCATTGTTAGAACCCAACATGCCAGAGGTAAAGGAAATACCATTTTATATAGCCTTTTGTTCAGAGAGTGGTTTTGCATGCAAATTCCACTTGACGATAGTCAATGACTGTCTTGTAATGCTCAGAGGTGATTTGGAGACTCAAGTGAGACCTCTAATGTCTGTGTTGAGGAAGCATTGAATGGGACTTGACTGAAAAGGAATCAAAGTTACAGCATTTTCATACATACCACGAGCCATAAATCCATAATCCATTAGATCAATATGATCTAAACAGCAACAACAACAAAAGGGTCTAGTCATTAAAATTCAAAGACAAGCAATGTATAGAGCTTTTCATGCTAAGTTTATTAAAAATTCACAGCACTTGTATTAATGTAATGTAATATTAAATCAATAAATAATTGAAAAGTGACTTCATTAGTGAAATAATTAAATAGAGAACTGATTAAATTATTTAGCAGTTAAACTGTACATGTTACAACTCAGACCGCCATGGCTCTCTCTGACCTTCATTTATTGTAACAAACTTTTGTTTTTTATGAGAAAGAATGAGTCTAACATTTGAACAAAATAAGGAAGAAGCTATTTCTCTTTAAATTAGAGAAGAATAAATCAAACTGTTCTTTTTTAATAGCATATATGGGTGAGCAATATGTGCAGGGTCAGGTTGGATGGATGGAAACAGGGATGTAAAAGGAAGTGTATTTGATGATTATTCTTTTAAATAAGATTATAAAATGATCATTAAGTGTTCACTGAGAGCAGCTCTGGATATGTTCATATCTTCACATAGTGAGTGAGACAGCAGACGCTTTAAAAACCGCGAGCATCACGCGTACTAGAGTGTGTACTAGATATATTAGGCGAAGCGGCGCTGCTCATTCATACAGAGACACAGAATATCGAATTACAATACATTACAGCCTTTTTGCGCTGTATATTCACAGTTTTTTTAAAATTCAGTTACATAAAAATGTATAATAGTCTAAGGTGAATACAAAAAATAAAACGGATTACTCTTGGCTAACTGCTAGACACTGTCTTAACACAAAGGCTAAGTTTATGCAACTGGCACCTGGTTTTCCGGTAATAAGCAAATATCAATATCACGATAAACCGCCATACCGGTATACCATTACAACCCTACTTATAAAACAACTCACATTAATAATCTGGACCTCGAGGTCATTTTA
Source organism: Enteromius thamalakanensis (assembly GCA_032357475.1). NCBI lineage: Eukaryota > Metazoa > Chordata > Actinopteri > Cypriniformes > Cyprinidae > Enteromius > Enteromius thamalakanensis. Next base: position 13,844 of record JAUCMT010046579.1, on the reverse strand, counting down.
CTTGTCCACACCCATTTAGATTGGTTATTCAGTTATTCAGAAAATTAGCCATTAGAACGATGAAAGTAAAATAGTGTGACATCCACATATATATGAAACATACCACAACATTAAGATAATAACAGTGGTGTACTTTCAACACTAATAAAAACGACAGAAAGTAAAATTGACTGTAATGAAAAAGGCTCTACGTAGCTCCAAAAGAAATCCATATGTGTGCATTACTGTACCACTTATGTTTTTATTTTTCCTTGAGCAAATCATAGAAAGGATCATGAATGAAGGAACAAACACAGCAATAAATTACATGATAAAATTTTATTACATTTTGTTTTAAAATGTAATAATATTTCACACTACTTCATTTTTTTTCTGTATTTTGACCAAATAAATTTGGCCTTGGTAAGCATCTAAGCATCTTGGTAAGTCTACTTTCAAAAAATGCTAAATAAAAAAATCTTACTAACCCCAAAACGTTTGAGTGGTGGTGATCAGTATGATTACATGATCAGTAACTGCCTCCCATATCACTTACTTTCACAGTGCTTGCTGCTATGCTTTTAATGATCCATGTACTTATGACACCAAAGAAATCAACAGCTTCAGCCTCTCAGAACAAAAGGACAGGTGCAGAAAACTCAGGTTCAGGTGGAGCATGATCTATCATCGTCTATTCAAGGACATAAAGAGAGAGGAGGACTGAGATCACATCTCTAGAATGCAAAGAAACATTCCCAGAGAGCATGAAGCTAAAGTGAGGATGTTCGGCCCAAAAAGCAAATTTGGTAACAAAGACTTGATAAGATAAACAACCTGATGATGTTACAAAGAATACAGTGTTCAGAACAGACAGAAGACAGTGGGGGGATGGACAGAGAGAGAGAATGTCTGAGCATCACTTTTGTGTTTCTTAGTATAACTCGGGTAAATATAACATGTGCTTTCCTCATATTCATTACATAAAATGCACAAAGAGGATGCTAATGCTAACCCTAAACTTATTCACTGACAGCAGTTTAAAACGATCCCACACTTAACCCTCGCCCACAGATCTCACTGCAGGGAGTGTGGACTGTTTGTGTGGGAAGATGGCTTTCCTTGAGGTGAGACACTCAGAAGTGAACTTCTCTACCCTAAACTTTGAGTCATCAAGTTCTTGCCACCTGTAGTACCTCAGAGACATAAACACACGGGTGCTGCAGGCGAAGACGCAGCACATCTGACCTCAATCATACGCCCCAAAACAAAACACGCTGCTACATGTATAACGGACAGGTTACATGCAAATCTATTTGAGTGAAAAGAAAAACGCATATATAACACAACCTTAGCGGACCATCAGACCTCAGACCCCTGTCCATTCACTGATAGTTCGTCTGATATTCTACAATAAACTGGAAATAATTTTTTTAGTCTAAAATATCCAGGAGTAAAGAGCACACAGGTTTATTTTAATCAGTTCACAAAGAAACAACCCGACACAGAACTGCTTCTCAGGATGAAATAATGACTGGTTTTAGCAAAGCTTGCCAGGTTACTGACATCAAATCTTTGAAAGATACTTTTGAGAAGAATTTATAAAAGCAGAACTGTATTTTCTATTTTTTAGTCAAAAGTGTAGATACACAAAAGACGTACACTCTTCAAAAGTCTGAAAGGAGAGCTTTTGAAAACGTCTCAGAGATTCATTCCTCCAGAGGTCAAAGCTTTCCAAGATTTGTTAAAACCCCCAAACTTCAGACAGTCTCAGTCTCCTTCCTGTTCCACCATTATATTTCTATTCATCCACTGATTTAAAGACTCTTCGGCCTAAATATCACTACACTTAACAGAGTTCAGCTTCAAATCAAACAACAAAGAGGTGCTTGTTCTTCTGTTTCTATTCCTGCCTTTTTTGAAGCTCAATTTTCCATAGAAGTACATTCATTTGACTACAGCCAATCAATTTAGCAGACGCTTCAGGCAGTACCGGCTAGGGCCGCATGTGCTTGGTGTACTGATAGCTCATCCCTATCCCTCCTCTTTCCTCCCGCTTTTAATCCTTTTATCCAACTGAATTACTTCACACACAGAAACACAGTCACTTCGAAACTATTCCCAGTAACACAACTTTTCAGCTACAGCTTATAAACTTGTAAACTATGTAAGTTAAAGCAAAATGTACACTTTATGATTTCCTGAACTGAAACATAAGCCTCAAAAAATGTGTTATCTGCAGTCATACAATTTCTTTTTCTGACAGAGCTTTACAAGTGTTTATACCTGTGCTGCTCAACCAGGAATTACAGTAACGCTCATGGCATTAAACTGAACCGACCTGGACTAACAGACAGAGTTAGGAGGAAAGAGACAAAACCAGAAGGTTTGAAACCTGCTAAAATCCTACAGTACATTTGAAAGCGTACCCAGGCTTCACACAATGTGTTTCCGACAGTGTCCTTTGGCAGCCAGTCACTTTGTTTTCTCTCCAGCATTCTAGTACGATTACTCTCTAGCACTTTGTAACTTTATTGCAATACTATATAATAACAGTTACTAAAATATTATAGTATCACTGCACTGTAAAAAGCTCTAAGCACTGTGCATTTCTATTCCAGCAAATCTTATGTCAGCTGTGACTGGAAACAACAGACAGATGGTCAGATTTACATTTACAATCTAAAGCTATGAGAAGTTAATTATTAATAATGTGCTGCTAAATATTGCACACACTATGATCTGACTCTTCTGAAGTTGAGCTCCCACCAGGCATTATATCAGACATATCATTCCAGCAGCGGCTCCGTCTGCTAACCATGTTTATAAATAAAACTGCACATTTAAACAGCCCAACAGTCTAAAAATACAAATGTCAGCAGGGTTAAATCTGACGCTCTGCTTATTTCTGCAACTCATATCTGGGACCTCAAAATAGTTAGGCTTCATCAAGATGCTTATTCATCTGTTTGGTGTGCTGCTATAAGCGACACATGAAGAGTAAGAGTAATAAGAGCAGGGAGCTAAAGTGTGCTGATGGGTAATGGAGGCCGGTAGTGGGAAAGAGAGATGCAATGTAGCATTTTCTGGCATAAATGCTCTCTGTGAAGCTAACCGGCATCAAACCTGAGAGCAATACTACACACACATTAACTTAAGAGATTCGGCTGGTGGGTGCCCAGTGGAGTGGCCTCTTTTATCCCCTGTAATTACCATTAGCATAAAAAGACAAAATGCGGCACCCAATCTTCTCTTTTCACCTCTCAGGGCTACAGAAGAGCAAATATTACAAAACCCACTAGGTGCTATGCTTACATGAAGCCTAATACTCCATAAATGTAAGTGATACCTCAATAAAACAAATCATTATGGAAAAAAATAATAATAATCTGACTGAGTACAATTCAAAAAACAAGTCTAAATAATGAGATAACTGACATTTAAACCATAAAATGTGTACAGTCTGATTCAAAATTGTTGATTTTCATTTGCACCACAGATAATAATTAACTTCAGTGAGGGCTGTGAAGCTATTTTAGTATCCTTTATAAAATATCATAGTATTTACAAATATTTTGAATTAAACTTTTTAAAATATATGTTCGTTTTTTTTATTTGAATTGTTTTATTAATTCTGTATTTTGTTATTTATATTAATTAATTTTATACATTTTTTAATATTTTCTCTTTTTTGTTCATACGTAGCTTATATAAATACTTATAAGTAATATTTTTATTTAAATTTATTTCAGCTCTATTTTGTTTAATAAAGCTTTAGTTTTAGTTAACAGTAATGATACTGTGGTGTGATACTGAATTCTGAAAAATAAAAAGATTGTTGGGCGACAAAGAGGTATGAAAAGTACAGAACGACAACTTCAAGCCATTTAGGGGAAAAAAAAGTTGTGGCCAAGTTCTCTGAGGACGCCTTGTTGCTATGGTAACACTAAATGCCACAATTTTGCATGCACTGAATACATGTCTGGCACACGTAAACAGATGCTGTCATCAGACTGCAAAGTTTAAGGCTTACATATAAACATTGCAACTGGACAATGCACTCAGATTGAAATTATTCACATGGGAGAATGTTTTGTTAATACAGAAAACTCCAGCAGAAGCAGCCAATATGTATAAGGATTTGGCTTTTAATTAATGATATTCTGACTCACAGAGAGTGTCTTACCATCAGTAACCTGTGACCCCTGAGAAGTGCTGGGCAGTTGAGGTTCACCTGGAAGGTTACGGTCTGTTTGTGTTTCTGCATGCTGTAACCGCAGAGTCTGTGTCTGCGTCGCCTGTGATGTAACAGCGGGGGCAGGATGTCGTGGCTGCAGACCAATCGCATTCATCAGACCCATCTCTCTGTGGGACCTCCAATCAGTCCTGCTGCTCCTACAAACAAGACACATTCCAAAGCAGGGTGAGTAATGACTACACCAAATCTTCACGCAGACTTCAGGCAATTCTGGTCTGATCTGATATGACACAGAATAATTCTCCACAGGGCTGGAGGAACTTTAGATGGAACGGGATGTGTCTATATAACTGCATCCTTAAATAAGATTAATCTTTTCTGACATCAGGTTGTTTTCTTTCATAGAAGTTTGTTAAGTGAGGATGTACTACAAAAGCATGTACAGTGGAGTTCAAGTTTAAATTCATACAAAATGTACGTTATTGTTAATTTAGTACTGATCTGAACAAGAAATTTCACATAAAAGATGTTTACATATAGTGCAAATAATAGTTGAATTTACAAAAATGACCACATTTCAAAAGTTTACATCCCCTTGATTCCTAAAACTGCGTTGTTTCCTAAATGATCCACAGCTGTGTTTTGTTTAGAAATAGCGGTTCATGAGTCCCTTGTTTGTCCTGAACATTTAAAGTGCTGTTCTTTAGAAAAACCCCTCTGGTACACCTCCATGAAGTTGGCCCCACATCTAATGCAAATCTTCGCAAAAATAATCTCAATGGTTTGTGCTGTAAAAATGTTCATTTGTGCTGCTTTGGTTTATGGTTAGATATAAAATATTTATTTAAAGGTCATTCTCAGGTCACTCAGCACCCCCAACATACTTCAAATTAACCCCAAATGGTCTTGTTTATTTGTGCTTCATTTGTGCCGGTAAAAATTCCATTTGTGCTGCTTCAGTTTTTAAAATATTAGACTTTACTTAATAGGCATTGACCTCAACAGACCCCCAACACGCTCCAAACTGACCCAAAATAGGCTCAATAGTTGTTTGTACTGCTTTATATTTAGCATTTTATTTTGTGTTGCTGGTTAACCGAAAATTAATTTATCAAATTAGAATAATACAATAGTGCAGGGAGCTTGGGGAGCTCGGAAAATGTTTTTTCGATTTTAAATTCCATTTCCTGCAACTACACAGGATTCAATTTATGTTCAGAATATCCAGGAAATAATAAAGTTTATTATAATGATAAATTCTGCCAAAAAGAATAGTAGGCTTCTACTACAATCACCAAGATTTCAGATAATGATTTTATAAAGTCAAAAATGTGTGTGAATAAAATTTCAATAATGTGAGACTTAATTTCCAGTATTTAAAAAAAAAATTTAATTAAATTAAATCAAACATTGCATGTTTGACTGGTAAAAGACGAGTTACCTCTCAAACATGCATATCTTAAGTTGTTGCTTTAATTGAAATTTTTCATTTATTTCTGTACAATCACAATAAAAACCGTATTTGTAAAGGAAACAGGCTCTCTAAAAAGTTCATCACAGAACTGAAATGCTGCATATAAGCTGCTATTTGTTGGAGGTTTTTTTTTGCTTTCACTTTGTTAATTTATTATTCATTTAGAAAAATGTATTTCACATATGGGTCTATTTATTTCTATTATATATAGCTTTATTAGGTTTTTCTCTGTTGGCACAAGCTCTGAGCGTGATGTGATGTGAATCCTCACGTTCTGATGTTCTAATTTAAATGTAATGTAACAATCAATATTAATAATCAGTAAATAATGGCTTAATGACCGTCGGTTTTCGGTTAGGAAAAAAAACTCCAAAATTAACATAAATAAATGACCCAAGACTAAACCACCTATACATAAAAATTATCTAATTAAAATGACAAAATTAAAACGTGCACTGAGCTTGCAGAGATAATAAAAGGACTGAGCGTGCAGAGCTTTTAGGTTATAACAATCCATTCGTAATTTAAATACATTTACTCTCTGATAACCATTTATTCAACATTGCCACTTGCAATTGTGTTGTACTCTACCTCAGGTGCTTGCGCAGCGAATTATTCGTAGCTATAGCCTCGGCACTGCTGTGAGTATGTAATTATTTTACAGTATTGTTTTCTTTCACCATGCAGCAAACAAAAATAATTGTAGAGAAAAAAATCACTGTTTAACTGAGTACTTGGTTAAAATTCTTACCGTCGGTTCGGTTGAATGGTCAATATGAGCATCCCTAACTAGGATCCGTTTGGATCTTATCTTATCACTTAAACTATATTGTGAAGAAAAAATGGTCAGGGGGGCAACTTCACGGACATCTCAGGTGCCACAAATTCTTTAGCTTTTTTTGTTTATTTACACCCTTTCGAAAAACAAAACTGTATGATTTTTAAATTTATCTCGTCACACAACTGAGAGACTTGTGCATTAAGAGTCTTTTTGAATTTGAAGATCAGGGTAAATGCAACCTATATTGCCTTCTGGGAAAAAATCAACTGTTTTCTGTAGCCTCTGAAGAGTAGTAATAAATAATAAATATTATATTTAGGCAAAATAAGACATGTACACATTGTACACATCTCTACTCTGTTAAACAGTTTTCACCTCTGCTTTTAAGGCATGATTTTTCCTTTTAGGGGTACCATAATTAACATTTTGCAAATACTTGACTCTCAACTGTATTTTATCTGTATTAATATAAACAATGCTTATTCAGACAAGCTAAAGGGATTCTTCACTCTGAATTCTTTTAAATTCTGTTATTGTTTACTTATCATCATGTTTTCCCAAAACTGTATTCTCTCTTTAGGTTTAAGAGTGCATTTTTTTCCATTTCACTTAAAACTACTTTAGAAAAACTGATAAACCAGCAGTAATGGGCAGTGGATGACTATTAGTATTAGTTATGCCTAATCATGTGATGCCAGCAGTCTTATGTTCCTGTGGCCTTCCTCTCGGCCACCTGCTCCAGCTATGAGCCTGGACCTGAGGTGCCAATATAATGGTCAGGATGGTGATACTTTGAAGGGAGATGAATACTCCATCACGATTTAGGGTGAAGCACTGCTGAGTGAACTAAGATGTCTCATTAAGGCCATTGTGGCCAAATGTGGCAACAGCGTGTCAGAAAACGAAGACCAACAAGATGGAAACAGCAGTAACACACCTTACTGAGGCTATTTTTTTCCCCAAAAAAGTGTCAGGAAAACAAGCTGGATTCATGGCTGCTGTGATGAGACTTAATTAGCAGCAGCCGTGCCTCACAGCTGTGCTCTGCTATCATGCCCATCCACTAAGTGACACGCTGCTGTTGCAAGGGCTTTGGAGGGCTGGTCAGTGATAATTTGACGGAAGGTGAATTCTCAGTCACACCATATATACCACAACAGAATAGATTAAAAAAAGTATTAACGAAACACCACTTCTTTATTAGCACTTAGAAAAATGCTCAGTATGCCAAGCCAAATAACAAAAATGTATTAACTAATTACATAATATACTATATATATATATATATATATATACACGTGTGTGTGTATAAATATAAATTAATTATAGAAGTACTGTATATATATATACATACATTTTATTACATTTTATATAAGTGAAATCAATGAACCCCTCCCCCCAAAAAAAACACACAAAAACCCAAATATGCTGAATCTAAATGTATTAAAAACAACAAACAACTATACATTCTGGTGCTCTCAATAAAAGTATATACTCACCCTGCTCTGTCTCCAGCCCTGCTGCTACTGGTTCCAGCCCCTCCACCATTATTGATGGTGAACATTCTCTCAGTGTGTTCAGAAATGCTGTTGTTATCTGAGTGGATATCACTGGAAGGTATATTTCCATTGGCCACATATATGGGCAGACAAAGAATAAGAAAGTTATAAATGACTGTAATCCAGGTAAGGCTTATCATATACAGTACTGTGCAAGAAGAAAAAAGGTTTACCTTCGATTTAACTCTACAGAAGCTAAATGTTTTAAAAAGTTTTTAATTCCAAGGTGACATCCACTGGAATTATTTAATTGCACAGAAATAAATAAAAACATAGAAGAAAGGGAAAATGTGTTTTTCCTGATTCAAAAAACAATAATTAATAATCAGGTCCATTAGGTTTAAAAAAAATCCTCTTTGACTGTAGCAACCCCTTATTTTACTTTGTCGGGTTTAAATATAGAGAAAAAACTTCATCAAACACAGCACAAGAACAGATAGTTTAAACAACAGGAGACCGAAAGAGAAGCCTCTTTCTTTTCTCAACTGTGTTAGAGCTGGAGTCCGTTGACTGCTCATTTGCCTAGCTCAAAGAAACTCGCTAGTCCCTAAGGACTCCCACAATGCATCTATGCGGCTCATTAGCATAGCACTGACAGTCCCATAGTTGCCGAGGCTGACATCCACTTCATCGAACCATCCCTTGCACCTGTCTCCAACCAAGAGTTCCTGAAGATGTAACCTCCCAAAGGGCCTGTCCAGCTCTCCTTCTTGCCCCGTTTTCCCTTCTACTATTCTTCTTGTCTGTTTGTTTCTTTCTCTTTTATGTAACTAAGTGAAAGCAAAACATCTCTTTGACTACAGTTTGAAGAGCATTGCAGGCCAAAAGGTTTGAGAAAGTTGTTAGAGGTGATGAATACTTGCATATTATATAGCTAAGATAATTAACTTATGAAACAGTGTTACGGTATATAACACAGAATAACCACTGCTTCAAGCTGGGGGTGCTTTTTAATGGATAGGAGACAAGGTCTGCTCATAGTATTCTTGAATGTAATCAATATTTGTGCACTTTTAAAATCTTTTAAGATCTTTTTTCAGCACATCCCCAGCATGAGAGTAGGATGATATCTGGAACCACTGGAGGCTAATTACCGGTTTCAGTCGGATCAATCCATCTCTTGCCAATGTCCATCATAAACTGAAGAGTCTTATAGGTAGCGACAGATAGGAAGCAGCGTGTTGTAGCAGTAGGATTTTTAACGTAAAGAAGTTTCTTCTGCTCACCAAGCCTACATTTTATCCAAAGTACAGCAAAAAAACAATACAATTGTGAAATAACTTGATGATTTAAAAAACTGTTTTCTGTTTGAATATATTTTGAAATGTAAGTTTCCCCTGTGATTTCAAAGCTGAATTAATTAGTAGACTTAATCAGGTTTCTTTGATCAATAGAAATTTCAGTGTTTATCAGAAATATAAATCTTTTGAAACATTAGAAATATCTTAATCAATATCTTTATAAAATGTTTTTAAAAAACAGGAAAAAATCTTACTCTTTAAAAACTTTTGACTGGTAGTGGATGATAATTACAGGTGATGGGACAAATCTGATAGTATATTAAAATCAAGAATGGAATGAATATCCTAATAAATATTAGTGCTAAACAAAATAGTGTCAGTGTTATTGTTAATGTCTTAGTGCATAAACACTCTGAAAATATACAGTAAGACACACAACACAGTTTAACACAGCTAGTTGAATAACTACATCTACTATCCTGCTGAAATTATACTGTTATTATTAATGTATTTGCATAAAAACTGTTACTTGTTGCATTGCCATTAATACTGATTGCTCAAATTGCATGTTGCCAAAGAAACACATTATTCTGAGTCTTATTGAGAGGATGTAACCAACCCGGAGTAGAACGTCACGGGTTATCTAGTAATTACGGTAATTATGGCAAGGCATAATAATGACTGCAGCATAAAGCCTTTATAGTGTGCATACAAATTATTCACCTAATTTCCTGATGTATTCAAACGCCTTTGTATGTGTATTTGTATCCCTGTTAAGTTAAAGGAATTTGAGCAACATTTAGTGATTAGCTGTTAGCGATTTAACTTTATATTAGGTAGCCTTATACTAGATACATAAAAGATTTTTGTGTTGTGTACCTACATGTTAACATTGTACTTGATTTTTAAAAATACCTAAATGTTATCACATCTATAATTGATTTCTGTTTTTACTGTTATAATTATACTGTTGACCCATTGCTTACACCTTAACCAACCCTTAAACCTGCCCATACCACCAAAGCTGTCCCTAACCTATCCCATATCCCACCTCAATAACCGCAGCAGTGTTTAGCAATGCAATATGAAAGCTGTTTTTTGATGCAAGTACATACAGTAGTAGCCGTGGCCACCTAATATAAATTAGAACCAATTTATATATTTTACAACCATTTTAGATAAATGATAAATAACATTAATGTAAACATATGATCCTCTGTGGGTCTGCATTTCCTCTTGTGCGAGTTTCACACGCAATACACTTGTGTCATAATATGCTGGCCTTTATGTCAAACATGAACTTATGAACCCATGTTTGACAGGTGACAGGAAAAGGTGATTTATCATTTAAAATGTTTATTAGTATTTTTCTCACACCCACCTGTCATTTTTCTTTACAAGATATTTAGATTGATCAAATGAGTTCATATGGATTTTCATACACTTCATTTTCCAATATTTTCAGTCATACAGTTAAGAGCAATACCCATTTGAATCTGTAAATATGCTACTTGTTTGTGTGCACTCACAATAGCAACAATGCACTGTGCTTTTGTAAAATTACGCTTTATGTAATCCATACGAAACAAGCGCATACGGAGTCAGCGACACCAACTTCATCCTTTATAATGAAAAAAAAAGAAAGCACTAGTGCATCACTGAATTATTAAAATGTTAATGCAGCCTCCTTACTGTTTTCCCTGACATATTCATAACCCTTACTCCTGCCACTGTGACGTGGCGAGATTTATGCATGCGCTTAAGCATTAATTAGGCAATGTAGGCAATTAAAGGCACGTTATTACTATTTAAATTATTTATTAATAAACGTGTGATTAGTCAAATAATGCTTCAAAGTAACGACTACTAACCAGAAAGATCTTTATTAAGGGCAGCCAAAGGATGGAGTGTCCCTTTAATCTGCATTACTGTAGCTCACACAGTTATCAGCAACAAGGTCTGAATCCCAGGGAATGCATGAACTGATAAGTGTATAACTTGAATACAATATACATTGATGTGGATAAAGTGTCTAGAGAGCTCTCATTTGATGACATTTCTTTTTATGGTTAAATTTAAATGATAAAATGTGACTGAAATTTAAAGTTTACAATTATCATCTGCAACAATGATTAGATCAAATAATCTTCCTTAATCAATTATCCAAACAGATTCTTATATGTTTGTTCAAGAGACAATTATGTATATAACAATACAACAGATCTATTGCTGAGTTTTTGTTGTCTAAGGCACACAACATTATATTCACTGGGAACCGGGCACCACACACACACACTAGTACATAAACTACAAATAAGTCTATGAGCTAGTGTAGTGGTTTTCTCTAATTAGCGAACTGTTTGCATTAATGAAGTTAAAGTGTGTTTACATTGTAGAAATAATGTTTTTGCTGCAATGTGGGCTTTTTGTATCCACGGTAACCTTGATGATAATTATGAGAAACTTGCAGAACAGCAACCTCCACAGCCAAGCAGCAAATTATACAACCAAATACAGTGGAGGGAAATGATCCTTGAAGTGAATTAATTAGTGTCTGTTTCGCTAACAAACACCAATCACTCGATGGGAAAACTTCTTTTAAAACTGCTGAACAACTGACAAAACCAAAAAGGGTTTTGAGATATAAGACATTAATTTACATAAACATAAAACAGAGCAGTTCTCACCAGAAAACAAAAACAGATGGGCAGAGAAAAGACAGCCTGAGCTCTGCATTCTAAACGCTTTTATATGCAAAGCATTTTTAGCGCACCTTGGTTTACCATGGTTAACATTACGGATCATTTCTTATTTAATGTTGACCCATACCCAGATGAGTAAAGGGCTCATTAAATTTGGCAAGCAATTAACTTGAGTAAGTCCAGCTGGTTTTCTTAAACCTTTCATAAAAAAAAAAAACACTTACGACAGCACTTCTGTTCTTTAATGCAGCAATAAGGACAGAAAAAAGTGATTCATGACCCACAGGTGAGCTATTGAGGAATGGATGGGAGACTCACACAGGTCTGCAGATGACCAGATCTCCTTTGTTGGTTCCATAAGCAAGCCCAAGCCCCGGTTCTGGCAGCCACCGGGCAGAATTTATGCTGACGTGTCTCCGCTGGTCTGGGGCCATTGGATACACCACATCAAACACCCTCTGAAAAATATACAAGAACACACCTGTTGAAACCAGCCCACAGTCCTCTCAGTAGTTTCACTCATTCTATCAGTCGCCAGCACCTCCCATCATCCTCTCCGCTGTAGACTGCAGTCTATGTCAGATATGACAACAGTGCTAGCATAACTGAGAAGAGGCTAAACTGTGAAAAGTCAAATCTCTTTCTCCAAAGTAGTCTTTCTCTTTCTTTCCAATCCATTCCCCCGTCCCTGTCTGTCAGCCTTGGCATACTACTTACACTCCACTGGCTCTAGAAAAAAAGGACAAAAATAGGACAAGCTCATGTCTGCCAGGGAGATAGAAAGCGGTTTCATTCATCTGCAGATGAGTGATCAACAGACAAACTCTTTTTCTCTCTCTTTACTCTAGACACAAGAAATTCAGGACATGGATAAAAGCCACAAAGGCTGGCAGTTCAAACTGTCTCTTAAAGAGAAGAGAGTGTGTATGAGAGGGATGCACATGTCTGCACGACACCACCTGAACTCTGTGTGTTTGTGCATCTGGACCCAGTAGATTGCAGGGATGTTGTGGGTCTCAGTGATGATGATTTAAACATATACAGCTCTTCTGGGTGTATTTATATGAGTAGTGTTGATGTACGTACCACAGATTACTTACCAGGCGTACCAACATTTAGGGGCAATAAGATATTTTTGAAAGAAGTATTTTGTGCTCAACCTTTATGCTTCATTTAACTCAAAATAGAGTTAATAGTGATACTGTGAAATTTTATTAAAAAGTTACTCCAGTCTTCAGTGTCCACATGATCTTTCAGGAAAAAAGAAACATTTCTTATTAGAAATGTTGAAAATAGTTTTGACGTTTAACATTTTTGTGGAAACCATGATACATTTTGTTCAGGATTCTTTGATAAAAACAAAAATAAAGTTCAAAAGGTCAGTATTCTTTTGAAACAAATGTTTTGTATTTTGTCACTTTTGAGCAATTGAATGTATCTTTTGCTGAATAAAAGTATTAATGTCTTTTAAATAAAGAAATCACTTAAATTCTATATTGCCACTGTAAAATTCTTTGAGTACTAATATTACATTGCTCATTGCCAGTTACCCATCTTAAGCATCCTAATGTGAAACTACAGTGTGCATCAGCACTATAAGAGAAACATGGCAGGTAAGTGGCATGACAAGTACTTTAAAACAACCTGAGAATGAAAATGGCATTACATTAAAAAATTTATATGTAGAAAAATGTAATCACAGCAAAGCAGAAGATAGAGCCTTGGGCTAACCTTTGTTCATTTCCTTTCCACTCTCCGGTGTATAATTAATCCTGTTAATAAGCAGACACATTAATGGTGCTGATGCATTAAATTTATTCATTATCTACCATATAACTACACTGAAAAAAATAACTTGTAAAATTTACTTAATAAAATCCTCGTAACAATTTGCACTCACTATTTTTAAGTAA